>DVQP01003679.1:0-10518 GCA_018231745.1 Danaus eresimus
TACATGTATATATAATGAGTAGATCCGGTACGAGGTTCCAGTACCAGTATAAATTATGATTTTAAAAATTTTCGCATCCAACCTCCTTGCGAGGATACTACTCCTGGTGAAAAGATTAACAAAATGGACTCTATTTACTCTTTGTCTTGTAATATATATATTATAATTTTTAAGTCAATGTATCCCAACAAACATTAAGAATAAACTGATTTTGCTAGTCACTTCACCGTGGTTAATTTTTTAACTCGCTTTGGTTTGCATTAAAAATCGACAGAGCTATTAGGATTATATTTATCTATAAACAAATGTCACATGATGAATATGCAGATAAAGCCAAACGTGAACAAGACTGGTGCTGTTAACACAAATACATACAGCGGACTTATAACTTGCCCTTTAATAAACACGAAACAAATGTTTGCGACAATCCTAATATCCCTTTGCTACATATATTATTCTAAATTATTCGAGAAATCATGGTGATTATAATATTTCATTAATATAACAACTCTTTCAAATTTCATCGGTATCGCACAATGTCTAATATATTAAAATATATACATATTGTTTTTTTTTTTTAATATAGGGGTGCAAATGTTAGTAGTGGCCAGTGTAAATAAAAAATTGGATATGAAACGTTTAAAAAGTTTATATATTATATACAAAGAGCTTATATGCCATTATTGAATTATAAGAAGACGTAAGTCTTTCATACAGAATGTATAAAGTTACGTATAAGAAAGATCATAGTGTCCTTACTCCTTATAATACATGAAAGCATATGTATTCGGAGGTGAACTAAATAATAAAAGTGATCCGGTCCTATTAAATGCATTAAATCAGAAGACAACATAAAAAAAAATTAAGGTCTACATATTTTTTTTAATTAAAAATGTTGTTTTATTCGATAAGATTTTTCGAGGTTTTAAGGATGCTTAATTCGATGGCATTAATAAATGGCGTCCAGATTAATGATCATTAATTTTCTAAAGTTCAGAATTTCATAACGGTGTGATGAGGTGTACTTAATTTACTCTTTATGTAACTCCTGCATCTTTAAGATTCAGGGCAAGGTCCGTTATATGTGTGTCACAAACAAACCTCACAACTCACATGTTCGATTAACTTAAAAAAGTGTTTACAGATACAAAATATTCACTATAAAAATAGACAGCAAACAATTTAATATTGTCTATGTTTCTGATTTATGGTGAATAAAATTTAATATTCATATAATTTATAATGGTAACATTGCTGTGCTTTGAAATTGAAAAAGTTTTCATGACATTAATAAATCAGTCGCGTCATTAACTCAATGCAATGATTGAATGATTTAGTACGGGCCACAGAGTACTGTTTGAAACAATAAGGAGCACAACCTTGGCACTTGGCATTACATGTAGGCTGTGTACATGTAGAGCAGCTATAAAAGAAAACAAGTTGTAAAAATATATTTATTTAAATTTATGATACATAAATTTATGAATTTCGTCATGTTCATATTTAAAGTAAAAAAATCATGTTTTGAAAATATATACTAACTTTTATAGCACGATATATTTTATTTTGCTAGTCAGTATATACGAGTTATATGAGTGTTAGCTCTGTGTTGGTAATTAATCTGTAAAATCCTCTCTTAGATCGCCCACATTTGCCAGACACGCGTGAGTGTCATTCATTTAAGTTATTTAATCTATACATGCAAAACAACTGTAATATTGTTTAAATCTTGTGTCATATAAATTTTTTTTTTTATTTATTTGGCTTTAAACATATATTAACAAATAAAAGTTTGTAGGAAGTTTATGCTTGAACGGAATGTACTTTTGTATCCATTAAAGTAATGATCTCGAAACCGACGGCCGAAGAGCTACATAATAGATACACTCACACATGCTTTTAGAATAATAACAATAATCCTTGGTGTCATTTTTTTGCAATCAAATATTATAAGGCATTGTTGAATTAAGCTTTTTGTTATTTAGATTTAATATTTGTATGGTGAGAATCAGAAAAAATCTTATAAGTATATGTTGAAAATTAGATATAATTGGGCCTTTTAAATGAAATATATTTTAATGCATCTTTTCTTTTACATTTATTAATTTCATATGAATGGAATTTTTAATTATCATCATGATGTTCATCATAAAATTGATAAATTTATGAGACGGTCCCGAAACTTATCGCCGGGAATGTAACATAGCAGATTATTGTTTTATTTATTTTTATTTAAATTTAAATAGGTATGTTTACAGCATTATTATATGAAAGCGTATAAAAAGGTAAGCATTATTATTTAAATATTTTTGAGTCCGCGGCAAAATTTACATTGTAAAATGGCACTGTTTCTTGCAAAACGTGAACCAAAAAGAGTGCAGGGCCAAAAATATGCTAATCACAAAGATTACACAGATAGCTTAGTAATGTTTTTTATGATTACTTTTTAAATATTACACTATATAAAAATATGTCTAACAAGGAGGTTTTAATTATTTTGATGATAAAAAATAAATATTTAAACTTTTATTATTTTTTACATTCATTGGCGTTTTTGGCGCCGAAATCATACAATATATTTTTCTTATATATAAGTATAACGAACATGTAACATATTATACAGTTGCTAGCATATTTCTATTTATCTTTTATTAATAACTATTACAGGTATACGTATTTCATTGAAAGGAAATTCATTTAAGTTTGAAGTCAGATCTCAATAAGACGTATCTGGATTTTGTTGCTTGATAATTAATTTCATATAAAAGTAGACATTAGAAGTACTTATTGGGTTTCAAATGTCTATAGTTTGTGTACGTAACTGTACCGTTTACATAATTTATAATAAATATGTGTAAGTAGCATTGCATGCGAGCGGAATGCATAACAGAAAGGTCGAAACAAAATAAACTGCGGCCTATCAGATTTACACTTGAAGGTGGCATTGCATCATTGATATCGTTCTACAATACAGTAAAACTTGGTACAAGCTGCTAAAGTTAAACGGAATACGAATAGTTTAGTTGTTTTCATTCATAAAACATACCCGTATCATTAAGGATGATTTATTTAAAGAAAAACTTAAAGATTACGTACGTGTCTTGGTGGCACAACGTGTGTTTAGATTTGGTAAAAGCTCAGATAGACTCTATCAGATATGTTGGAAATGTACAAAAAGCGGCATTCGTCATTAAAAATACCGATATCAATGGATTTCATTCATAAAGGATGTTTAATAGTAAAATATAGTACAAGTTTTTACGTAAAGCCATCGTTACCTCTACACATAATGTATAATAAAAATATTAATATCCATTTACCATAAAGATTTTTTTTTTATTGGATGTAATGAGTTAAAACTCCTTTCTCGGATATCGGCTGGCGATTCACGAAATAAATAATGATTTTAAATGTTGAACGCGATTTTTAAGTTTTTAATAGAAATAAAAATCTCAAGTTTATGTCGTAATTTTTGGTAAAATTAATCATTGTAAATGAGTATTGTCGGCAGATTTTTTTAATAGAAGAAGAAAAAAATACTTTAAATAAATAGCATTTCTTTATTTTCATCTTAATATTTAATTCATTCGTAGCGATTTTAAAAAGCCAATGTTTTCATTACATTATTCAGATAAACATCCTACGTTAGTGTTTACAGTTGGGATAATAATATTTATATCTACACCAATTTGCAACGTAAAATTTACGTGTCCTAACGAAAATATTACGTAATATTAAACAAAAATTCCATTTGAATTTACTTTTTCCTGTACCGTGCCAGCACTTTGTTGTTGAAAATCCGAGGATTGTTAACTGGGTTGAATGATTTTTATAAAACTAATAAAAAATTGTCCTAAGATATTGTCATATTATTTTCGTATTCATCATATTGGTCACTTGATCTTCAATTGTCAGCTAATGTGAAGGCAAGAAAGCGGTTTCTAAATATAATGTCATCTAGTGATATTAAATGTTTAAAGGCTATCTGAGAAACTGTCACAGGATATTATTAATAAGGCAGCCATATTTGTATCACCGCCTGTTTGCATTACGGAAGTAATACGTAACATCCGTTGTCAGTTCAGTAACAGATATTCCAAATAAAGTAAATACTTGCAGATTTAAATAAAAAGTTATTAAATTTACAGACCAAAATCAATTTTCTCTACAACGGAAAAATTATACTTAATTGTTTGTAATAAAAGCATTTATTAAATTGATGTATGAGATCTATCGACATTATATATTTTTTTATTTATCCGTCACTTGTTACTTAAGGGAAAATAAAAAATAACACAAAAACTTACGCTTCCCTCAAAACTAAGTTATTTTTATAAAAATAATATTTATAACTAATACAACCCTAATTTTCACTTCCTTACTTTTTTCTTACATTACTAAAAGTAATATGTTCTAAATAGTAACGGAATGAAAAGTATTAAAGTAAAGTATTGTTAATGTCATAATAAAAAATATATAAAAACTTTTTACAAAACTAAAAAAAAAGAGACGTGTGCAAGTAATATTAAAAGCTTGAGGATATTTTATAATATTCCAGTAGCAACACGAAATGTATCATGGGACGCATTGGAGTGCTGTTATCGGAATCTTGCGCAAGCGCTGGCAGCCTTGCGAAGGACGCAGCGCATGCGCAACTCGGAAAAAATCACCGAGCATTTTCATACGTTCCAGGGCCAGGGTTGACATTCATACATACATACATTTATAAACCGTTGATATTATTATGCACATTGAATAATGCCATAAATGTTTAGGACTGTAAGAAGAAAATACGAAGACGTATAACAAATCTTTCTATTCCGCATTTCCGTGTAATTGACATCCTTAATTATTACTACAGCGATAGGAAAACAGAAGCAGCTTAATTGGTACAATCTGTTCATCAAATTTGCTTCTAAAAAGTTCAGTTATGAAATGAAAATTTTAAGTGATTAGACTAAGACTTTCGCGAGTTATTTTGATTAAACGTCGAGTGTGTAGTTTTAAAAATAATAAAATAACGAGTAGTAATCCGTAAATATTAGTTTCATTTAAATTGTAAGTGGAAAACAAATTCAGTTCTAATAAAAATAGTTAAATCTCGCCCACATTACTTTGAAGCTTACAAATGCGTTGTAGTAAAGACTGTTTTAGAATACGTTTATCAATAATTAAGACTATACATGTAAATATGCAACAGAAAAAAACTTTACTAAATACCAAAAACCTATACACTATGGAAAGGAAGAAAGTCTGCATTTGATACTTATATATAAATAAAAAAAATCGGTTTATTTAACTCAGCATTTGATATATCCGATTGAAATTTACAGCTAAGACAAGACAAGGTTTTTTTTTTTATGTTGACATTTAAATAGACGTTTAACATTCCTTTCCTTTATTCAGTTATTACTGTAACTAAAAATAATTTACATAGTTGTTGGCTGCACATGTTATGGGAAGTTTTATCCACTTTTACCTTTACCATAAATGTGTAACCTACTTTAAAAGTCATCTTCGAAAATTTGTGAATGGAAAATTTTAAATGCGTTTTTGTACTGTGAGATACGTGTGTAATAAACTTGTTATTATGATCGAAATTTGAGGATTGGTAATTAAATAAAATAATTTATTTAAAATAGAAAAGTAAATATATTAATAATTATTAATATTAATTGAAACACGTTTGTTAAACAGGATCGTTCAACAATATTTAGCTCAAAAAATGTTGTTAAAAAAACAGTAAAAAATTTGATGTCTACTTAAAACTTTTTACGTAGTATATTGAGTGTCTAAATAATAGGTTTTTTTTAGATCTAAATCGTTTTAACTCTTTACAAAAATTTTATTCGTATTACAGGTGAAAGTAAAAGCGGCAACTGACATTCAAACATTACGGACACACATTCATATGAGAATACAAAATTTTCAGCTGCTTATGAAACCGTTAGGAGAGGACTGATGAATCCTACATTGTGTTAGTTTTTGGTAATGCCAGATGTCTGTAATAAAAATATAATAACTCATTTAAATAATAAAAAGAAATTACTCAACTTCGGACTACACATGTATGTAGACGAATTCTTTTAGTAAATATGACCATTCATTTTTTTTTTACTTTACTAAATATTTTATAAGTTCCACATAGACTATGTTACGTATGTATACTATATGTCTTGTTTAAAAAGTGCATACGCAGAGAAACGCAAATTGTAATATTTCGTAACTAATTCAAAGCACGAACTGAGCGAGTTTCAAATGACGGCGATGTAAAGTAACAACATTAAAAGTGGATCACTGTTTGAAAATAAAAAGAAATATATGTATGAGAATAACGTTATTATAATGACTAAACTTTCGATGATGTATGAACTCTTTGTAATTAAATACAAGTGGTGTTCGGAACAACTAGTTGAAGATATGTTTGTAATATAAATTTCATTTCCTATAAATTTACATTACAGCATTACTATCAAATATCTCTTATTCTATAACATTTTTGTAAGAATATAACCAACTACAATATGACAAAAAAATGTACGGCAAATTATATTTTAATTTATTGACAATATAGCAAATAGGCGTGAACTTCAAATAATACAACTGAAAACAAGTTTATAGAATTGGATGAAAAATTGGCGTGACCGCGATGTTTCACAGGTCCGATGGGTTGCACAAGTAGCGTCTTTGTTTACGTGGCATTGTCCAGCGTACCCATCAACCAGGCTCGTACGTGCGTACTTGAAGATATTTAAATTTGGAGATGCCACCAGGATGAGGCAATCTACGAACGGTTTAGTATAAATGCTGTTAGTGTCCAACAAGGGATAAACAGTCCACAGCTTCTAGCACCCTTGTGTACACCACAGCAAAACAAGAAACAAAAACACAATGTTCAAGGTATAATATCTCAAAGGATTTATGTGAAGTGTTTATGTGATAGTGAATTGATCAAAGTGAAACAAATATTAAAGGATCCGTTCGGCTAACATATAAATTATATATAAAGTTTATATGATAAATAGTTTGTGTTCTAAATAAGTGTTTACATTATCAATGTCAATTGTATGATTGTTCTGAATCGGTGTCATTAATGAAAGTAATAACGGTTTCCAATGTTTCAGCTTGCAGTCTTCTCATGCTTGGTAGCTTTGAGCTACGGCAGTGTTGCACCAGCAGCCATTGCAGCGGCACCAGTATATGCACCTGCAGCAAGACTGGAAGAGTTCGATCCACGACCACAATACAAATTCGGATACGAAGTAGCTGACAGTCTCACCGGTGACTACAAAACCCAAAACGAACAGCGTGATGGAGATGTCGTGCTAGGCCAGTACTCTCTCGTGGAACCCGATGGTACCCGCCGCATTGTTGACTACGCCGCCGACCCGGTGAACGGATTCAACGCAGTCGTACGCAAGGAACCTCTCGTTGCCGCCGCGCCAGCAGTGGTCGCTGAAGCCGAAGTCGTACCCGCTCGTATCGCCGCTGCCCCTGCTGTGGCTGTCGCTGAACCAGTAGTCGCTAAAGCAGTCGCCCCGGTCGTTGCCCAGCCTGCCCCAGTTGTTGCCCAGCCTGCCCCAGCCGTCTTTGCAGCTCGTTATGCTGTGGCTCCCGCTGCCAGATACGCCGTAGCACCTGCTCCCGTCTTCGCTAAATACGCCGCAGCTCCTGTAGCAGCTGCTCAATACGTTGCTGCCCCTGCTGCTAGATACGTTGCTGCCCCCGCTGCCCAATACGTTGCTGCCCCCGCTGCCCAATACGTTGCTGCCCCCGCTGCCCAATACGTTGCTGCCCCTGCTGCCCAATACGTTGCTGCCCCTGATGCCCAATACGTTGCTGCCCCGGCAGCTCGTTATGTCGCCGCTCCAGCTGCTCAATACTTGGCTAGTCCAGGAGTCTACAGTGCTCGTTATGCCGCTGCTCCCTTAGTGTCCGCAAGATACGCTGCTCCCGTAGTATCTTATGCCGCATCTCCAGCTAACCTTGCTGTACCAGCTACATATGCCGCACCTGTAGCTGCCGTCGCAGCTGCCCCCGCCCGTCTTGCTGCAGCCCCAGCTGCTGCTCCAGCGAAAATCGTCCAAGGCGAAGCCGCTGGTTACCGTTATCCTTAAACAGTATATAAAAATAATTGGCTGAATTTAACAAAGACTTGTTTTGTACATAGATTAATAAACATTATATTTGTCTAATCAACATTTTATTTTCTCATTCCCTTCAAATTATATTTTTGAAATATTTTTTTCCGTTTTGTTTGGAATAAATTTATCAATATGATATAAATTTCTTATATGTCGACTACAGTTCGTGTCTAATACAACTTATGTATTTCATAGCAAACCTAATATTCTATATTGGATCAGCATTTACGATGTTTTTTTAATTAAATGTTAATAGTAATTACTAGATATTGCTCAGTTTAAATCCTTTTATGTCAATGTTATATATTTTTATAGGAAAAAAAATTAAAATTAAACGGAAATATCAAATATTAGAGAATAATGTCAACAATTATGTTTTTTTCATTTAAACTTTTTACTTGAAAAATGTATTATTTCTATTAAAGTTGTGTGTTTGGTCAAAATTTTTGGTGTTCTTTGTTAAAAAACCGTATATATATTATAAATCAGTTGCATAGTTATTTGTAAATAAACCGGGTTATAGCTAAACCGGTTAAATGTATATATTACTTGGATAAATTTAAGCTTATAAGTGATTTTACAAAACAAATGTTAATTGAAAATGTCTGATTCTGTTTTAAACTTTCAATATATCACTCGAAAAGTAGTAAGTACCTTACTAGTGTGACTCCTCTGTAATCTATATAAAAAAAAAGTCTGGCAAAACATAAGTCAAATTCACGTACAACAAAATAATTTGTTTATTTAGTTATATCTTCGTCAATTTTAAATGTAACTTCAAAATGGTGAATCTAAAATTAGTCTTAAAAGACAAAAGATTCTGAAAATAACAATATTGTCACGATTTGTCACGATTTTCAGACTGACTGAATTTGACTTTGTTTTCCATTATTTATAGTAAAGTTTGTTTGAATAACGGAATGGAAAAAGATAGTTTGTTTTCCTGTTTATATTATATTAATTGTGTTACAAAGTAAGAGATATTTTATAGACATAATTTTGATAGATACAACAATGGCATTATCTCAACATAGCTATGTTTGAATAAATTAGGCGAAAATGACTTTTCGATATGATTGATCAGATAAGACATACAAAAACACATGTACTTGAGACCAGGATGTAGGACTCGATTGACCTCTCCAAGAATCTTTAAGTCTTGTTACAACTAAGCCGGAATTGAATTAGGACTTGAGAAATCTAATGAAACGTAAGGATAACGGAACGTATCTCAAAGGGCGTTTATTATGTAGACAAAGAAGTGAACAATAGTTAGTATTAAATTAATAAAAAATCTATGAAACTACGAAGTATATGAACAGAAACTTAATTTTTGTATCACAAACCCAAAGAGTTCAATGATGAAGAATTTTTTCCTTCAATTATCAGTCCATAAAAAAGACGATATACTATGTGAAGTTTGAAAATATTTTTTTTAATTTAACTATATATTTCATGCAGCTTAAACAAGAAGCTAGTCTTAGTTTTGATGTAGCTAGTATGTAGCGATGGCTAGCTGCAATCAAAATGGCACAGGTTCTGTTTGGTCAAAACTTGTAAAATGTTAGAGAATCTCAAGAAAATCATCATCAAGAAGATTTTGATAGTAACATTATGTAACGTAATCCAGACGAAGGAAGAGTATCGGAACTTAATTTACTTAAAAAATAAATATTTCAAACTTATAAACAAAATAATAATAGGTGTAAGAATAGCATTGTTTATTGCATTTCATACCCGGGATCTGGAGTCACCTTGGATATTACGGTAAGATGTTAGGAAACGGTTAGATGCTAACGGTGCAAAATAATTAATTTGTTTTAAGAGAGTTCTCATGGGTGATGTTCCGTATCTTATTTAACTGGCCCCAGACATCCGTATGTTATACATAAAAAAACAGTGAATTTAACAAAAGTCAAATAATGTATGCATTTTTGAATGTCTTCCTTTCAAGAGACATAAAAAATATTAATTCTATTTTATACCTAAAGTGTCCGTGTTTCCATGGAATGCGTCAGATTTATTCCACGGCAAAATTGTGATTATGGAAACATGTACATGATCAATCAAAAATAAAATAATTTTAAAGCATCCACCACTGTCATTTATATATTTTTAACCGAAATTTAATTCCCATTATAAATTATACTAGTAATCGCCCAGTGGTCGAAATTCGACCTCAATGAAGAACAAAAGTAACGTTTTCACCACAGAGTATGTATGCGTGTACAAATACTTGTGTATGTAAGTGCCTGTGAAATGCATGGTAGTGTGTGTAATGTTTTATTAGTTGACCTAAAGTACTTTATAAGCATTTTCATTGAAAAATATTAGCGTTCTGCACTTCTCCTACACATAAACTATAAGTGTGCCA
>DVQP01003680.1:0-10518 GCA_018231745.1 Danaus eresimus
ATGTACCAGTTATTGTAACATACGAATTAAGTACAATCATTTAAAAAAGTTATTTTATAACTTGTTATTGTATAACATGAAGTTGATTATAAATCAACTTCATGGTACAGAAATCAAAACAAAAATTAGGAGAAGAATACCAATTTGTATATGTTAAATATTTTTATTTAATTAGTATAATAATAGTTATAATCACCATCTAAAAGATACGAGTATATTTCAGAATACAATTAAGAATGTGTGTTGTTTCACATTTGTATATTTATTAAAATATTTTAAACGCTTTTTTTATTGATAGTACCTAAGTTCGTGATGGCAACAAACGTAAGATCATCACGATATCGTGTATGCAGCGTCACTTTTACTTTCTCAGTGAGATACTGGACTGTTGAGTAACCTGACACTTATTGTTCTTTATTAGTTGAACATAATGAGAAAAAAATGTTACCTATTAAAATTTTATACTATATGTGTTTGTATACATGTTCTGTGACAGAAAAAAAAAAAGATATTAAAGCAAACTAGATGAATTGATCACCTTAAAATATCCTCTTTATTTTATCAAAAATACTCAATGATTTAAAACTTACGACAAACATTATACGCTCCATATAGGTATTAATTATTTTAAGCAATAAATTCTTCAATTTAATTACCTATTAAGGCTAAGTTGTTGTAAAAAGTTTATTACTTTTCCTATAATGTCATTGACGTATTATAATAAATTAAACAGAGTCCGATATCGCCAAGACCTTCTTTGTTAGTAAAAATTATAATAAACTGCTCGAATAACAATTCGTAAATTTTCTCATTATGGCAGGTAATACAACAATACATTCGTTTCGATAAGACCCGCAGTTAAAATCTCTATATAACCAAATAAGCGTTCGAAATAATAAAAAAAAATATCGAACTAATATGGTATTAGTTTCTGTCTGAATTCCTAGCCCAGATACAATCGTGGCCAGTGGTATAGTTTTAAATAATGATACGGTTGTATTTTAGAGGCCCATAAGCCATACATGACTTAGCGAAAGTATAGCGGTCAGCCTTGGAATACGCAAGAATGATAGCTTTGTCAGATTGTATCTACTATAAAATACGGGTTTATATAATTATAATCTGTGTTACAATGTATCTTAAAGCTAATTGTTTCTATAGAGAAAAGTATTATACATTAGAAAATATGAAATATGTACATTTGATTTATTTTATTCCGTGCTGTTAAACATGCGACGATAAAATTATCCAATCATACATATAAATTTTTAAATAAATTTATATAATAGAAAATTAAAACATATTCATTATTCAAAAAAAAAAGCCCTAATTGAGCCCAAACTAATATATATTTTTCGTTTAAGACGTCGACGATATAAAAAAAAATCAAAATAATAAATACAAATATTTAATGAAGTTTTAAGGAGTTTAAGACAGTTATGATATACTTCGTCTATACGACCTTAGCAGTGTCTGTATAGTGTAGAGCCTAAAAACCTGAATAGTGCAACAAGAATTCTCGAAATAAAAATAACATTTTCTTAATATAACTAAGTACACATAAAACGTCTATGTAATGTCTGTGTACGAAGCTGACAGTACCTCCACCTTTTTAAGGACTTTAAAATGTTTGAAAATTTGTATATCAAAACGTACAAAAGTACCAAATAAAATTCTTCTGTCAGATGTTATTTGTTTTGAAACCGGTTCGGATGAATGGTTATACATTTAAATTTATTTGAAAGGACTATTTCTTAACACTCCCAATTTGAATAAATCTAGTTTTGCAAATTACATATAACGTCTCGTATTTCATTTTGTTTTGATATAAATTTGAGCTTTCATTTATAAGGAACAACTTATTAAAATTTTGAACATATATATATATGAAAACGGTTGTAGGTTTTTTGACAATTTAGGTTGAAATAGCAATGTTTACTTAATAATGTAGGTTTCTGAGACGTTCAAGGATTATGTTTATTTTTTTTTTACTTATAGCATCAATTGTAGCAATGTCAAAAAATACACAAGCTTTTATTATACATTCAAGTTTAAAGTTACGCAGCAAAATAAACAACAATGCTATTGTCAACTTGACATCTCAATGTAAGAAAAAATACCGCGACTTTCTCAAGAGGCGCGATATGAGAAAATATATGTATATAATATATTAAAAATATCCTAGTATTAACATGCCTTATTTCTTTATATTTAAGAGTTAGTTTTGAGTGATAGATGTGATGGAACACTTCCAAATGTAGTATCCGATAACAAGGTTGCACAAGCGGAAGACTGATGAAACACATCTCTCTGTGTTATGTAACGATGGGCTTCAATAGACGTAAATATTCACATTTCTACTTCTAATTGATACTTCGGTATCATGAAACTTTAGGCTGTAAAAAATTTTCTTTATAAAACAATTAATCCTTTTCGCTTTAGCTTTATATTGAGAAGTTATTATCGTCATTAATATGGTTTCTATATGTTAGAAAAGCCACTAACAATCCTATCACATAAATATATCTCTTTGTCTAACATGTATTATTAGAGTTCTCTTTGAATTCCGCTGGATGCATCTCCTCACTGTTGGTTAGAAACAGCTTTCTCTGTACCCGTCGCGAATACTAAATAACCTTTTTACTTCCTCGAGAGTATAAACACATTGGACTTTTTATATTAAGATTTAAGTATCTTAAAAGTGCATCTGCTTACAAAGTTTTCTATCGAATTCTTATTTTATAATACAATAGGAAAGGATATACCAAATCGGTGACTGTTAGACTAAAATGACCTTTAAAATTGAAATGTTGACTGTTAGACGGAAGTTTCGTTTAGATTTGGAACAATAATTGCTTATCAATCAATATTATTCTGTTTTAGTAAGGAAAGAAATGGGACGGAATACATTTGTTTTAATATTAAGATTGGTGTAATACTTAAAGCCAGTCTAAATGATTAGATGTTACCAAGGTCTACCCTAAAAGAATTTTAAAGCTACAATTTTTAAGATTTTACGTAATAAAGGATTATTATTTTGTATATAATATTTTATACGCATAAATCTTGCAGATGTACAGACATGAATAAATTGTGTGTAATCTAAGTGCAATTCCAGATAAGATCTTATAGAATAATAAGAATAAAATGTTAAAAAGAAAATGTCTTTAAATGCGAGCGCTCGTTGAACTCTATTGTATGAATGATGAATCGTTTTTCTCCTGACGACATAATTAGCGTACATGTTAATGATGTTATATAATCCTTATAGACTTAGTAATTAATGTCAAATATTTGTGTTGATTTGATATCATGATGATGATTATATGTGAAGTTTTAATAATTATTGTATACATATAAATAATATTTTATATTCTATATGGCAAAGAATTATTTCAATGGATAATTTTATAAAGTGAACGTTTGACCTGCAAATTATAGACATTACCCTTTAAACAAGTGAAAGTTACATTAAAATTCAAACCGCAAATTTACGACAGTTATAAAAATATATATCACGAAAAATCCTTTTTTTATTTTCCTTGAAAATTACAATTTAGCCATTTATTCAAATTTCAAATCCTCAAAAGTCTATGACTATAAGATTATGATCAGTCGAGATTAGAAATAGAATAATATCTCAACAATAAAAATATTACTAACATTTAGTACGTGTAAAATTCTACGCAGCCTTGAGAGTAAACAATTCCGGCCTCTTTCCAATCGGTTGTGAAACCGTGGAGGGAATTAACCGAGTTTCGTTCACAATTAATAACTCGAAACTTAATTAATAAAAAAACATAATCAACTTATTTATTTCCATTCACTATTTTATAGATGTAGTTATAAAAAAAATGTTTAATTAAAACGAATAATTTTTTCAGTTTCAATGGTGTGAGCATTATTAGTTGAATTGAACCATCTAAAAAGACTTTCTGAAATTGATTTTCAATTAGACGTAAAATTCTCAGTCCTCTATACTTTTCCATCTTTTCGTTTTTTAGAATAAAACAATTCTAAATTAACGTTGACGTTCACTTCTATAACGTATTATTGTTCTCAAAAAAGAAAACTGTTCACAGGTGTGGCCTAAACTCTGTCAGTCCGACGTTATTCGTTCTACACGATTATTAAATAGGCGAAGCCTTTCCAATGTTGAGCAATCTACGAAGGATTTCCAGAAACAAGCTTAACAAATTATTTTTATTCTTGTTATATATAAATATAATTTATTGTTAAATTATTTAGTTTACTATAATGAGTAAATCTATATTATTGTAAAAAATAAAATTTCTGATAGATAAATGTAATCATTACCAAGACTGTTATAAACAAGTTACGTTTAATGTTATTTGATTCATTAATTAATAATCAGTACTTTATAATTTGAATTAATTATTATTAATTAACCTTGGTAACGTAATGTGAAAAGGCAATCTTATATTGTATATGTTGAATTCAAAGAAAATCTATCAAAATAGTTATAATTAGGTACTGAGTATATCTTATTGATGTATGCGATTCTACAATATAAATTTCTTGCGCACAGACGGACAGATGGCTGAAATACATTTATATATTTCATATCTAAAATCAGTCGAAACCTCGTTAATATTTATAAAAACATGTTTTTAAATATCACCATGCGATCCAGTTGCCAAACGTCTCGTATCAAAGTTGAAATGTTACATAAAATTGATTCATTGAATTGACTTTTAACATAATTACGAGTTATTATAAATAAATAAAAAAACACACAGATGATGTTTCATAATTAATTCTAGTGATTGGAGTAATTATACGTTATCATTTATAACATAAAAATTTCGTAATAAATGTGACATTTTTGTCCTGTACCTACGTTTACAATCAGTCTTCTTAAAAACATAAATAGTAATCTACGTAACAATGGAAGATTTTCTCACCGAACTTACTGCGTATTAGTAAGGAAATGTGAACAGGACACTTATTTACTGTGGCAATAATTAGTCTATTCTTATAAATTGGACGTGAAAAACAAATCCATATTAGAAATTTTTGAAAGATTCCGCCTTTACTCTAATTAAGAAACTTAAACTGACAGTTACGTGATTTAAACACGACACAGTTCAACTTCAGACCGTATGACCTTTAGATTTAATATATTCGTGACACAAAATTAAATAATTTGTAGTATGGATTAAAAAATTTAATATTCATTTTATATAATATATATATTACAAAATAATCTTACCGTATACAACGCAAAGTGTTAAAACTGCAAATACAGAACTGATCATTTTGGACGTCCGCGCTTGTAACCACGGCCGGCAGCACTGGCGCGTGCGGACCGAACCGCTACCAGCCACCGCGCTATCTATAGACCGGACCTCGTTTTCTTTAATAACATTTTACGTAATTATTAATACATTATAAAACAAAATTGAATCGTTTTATTTCTATTGTTCTATAATTTAAATAAATTGTTGTTATTAGTATTAATAAAGGCTTTAGAGCGTGTACAGCGTACATAATTTACCTTTTTACCTGTAATTGCGATGAATGCGGACATAAATTATTACTTTATATGTTTGGGATCGCACTATAGATACTGTTAGTCTGCAATGAGTTTGAATTACTTATTACGAAAACGGGCGAATACCTCGCGGCGTGCTTTGTGTGACAATGCCATACTGATCAGTCCACCTAAATAAATCTTTAGATAATACTTAAAAGATCTTAGTTAATTTTTATGTATCAATATTAACTTACGGTTATTACTTGGAATTAACGACTTTAATATATACAGTTGTTAATGATTTCATTTTCAATTGTATATATTAAAAGCGTAGAACATATCTTTAAGAATTTTATACCAATAAGTTTAATTATATTAAGAATGAGATTTGTCTTTGATTTCTTGATTGTTTATATATATCAGATAACATGGTTTTATAGCGCCAAACTTGTAATTTTGATGACACTTTAATAAATTAAGACATTTTAATCATGTGTTATATCTGTTTTATTTTTCATCTTTTATCAAATACAACTGGATAATACTGTGTCATATTTGTTTTGTTCACAGTGTATATTTTACGATTGTGTTGTATTGATATAAAGTACCACTTGAGACTTAAGTACTTCCCTACAAAGTCAGCGGCGGCTACCTGTTTTCAAAAGATTATACTTTTTCATTTTAATCGAGGACTAAAGCTTTAATTAATAATTCCTTAAAGTTTCTATTAATTTATTGCGATAACAAATCTATGTTTTAGCAAATTATTCAACAAGACTACCTTTCTTCATTTATAAAGGAATCGTAGCGCTGATTATAAAAGACTACTTCAGTATTTATCCAGAACAGCTGTTATTTTACTTAATTGGTTAATAAACGTTGCGAGTGACACAAAACTTGAATGAAAGTAACAACTTTGTAGGTCTCTTGTTTGAATTACGAAATGCTATCAGATCGAGGGCAGTTGTAAACAAATCGTTTGGTTGAAGAACAATAATTGATAAGTTTATTTTTCAGATTAGACTTAGATACATAAAATTATCTGGATTTGCTTGTTTTTTAAGGGGAAATGTTACTCATACACAAATATAGATAAAAAAATTGTTTCTGTTTATATCAGATTAATGTCTATTTTTCTTATCTCTCACTTAGTTATTGGCGCTTCTTAGATTACACTGTCATATGTGAAAATTGAAGCGACCTTTGTAAATAAAGCTTTGTGAATGCACAAAGTCTTTCTTTCTTATAATATCTTCACTTTCTACGGGTTTTTAATATTTTGATTTGATTAACCGCCTTTAACTTTTTTTTATTAATTGATATTTAGACATTAAAATCGATTGCTCTTGTCCTCCTAAAAAAGTCGTTTTAATAAAAATAATTTTTTTTACTTGAAATTTGAAAGGCTCTCTTACTATTTTATTATTATCGACATAAATAACGTTTAGTAAATATACTAATAAAAAATCTTAATTAACTTTGCGTAATTAAAGTTAGTATTTCGTAATATTACGATTGACTCACTTTTTACGGTCAAAATGTAACTTTTTTGACACAACATTTTTTTAAGGCGATATTTTGTAATGGTTACACCTTTATAATTCTTATTTCTAGGACTTTTATATAATTGCACTAATAATTCGTAATTTTGTATAGTTTTCACAAGTTCAACATTCATTGTGAGTTTTTTAAATGCAATTCGTAATATGTTTTAAAAATTTCTCAATAAAAATGTATATTTAAAGTTACTCAAAAAAAAAACTTTACCTACCTTAACTATTTGGGTCGATGAAAGAAATGATGTTATTTTTATTTGTAGATAATAGTTTGGATGATTTTCTTCTAATGTTTAATTAGTAGTGAACCTTTATTGTCTGAATTGAATTTTGAAGAGAGGTAAAAGGTAATAGTGTTATTCTGTGAATATTATGATTATTGAGATGCAAAAGAAAACTTGTCAAGACAAGAATATGAAAAAAACATCATCGTTCCATAATACGACAACCAGAAACACACTGGGCCGCCATCCTATCGTTGCACACCTTCCTCGCATCAGCCATATAGAATTGGAACATTTTAGCTGCCTCTGTGTTCAAATTAAGCTATAATTTGGGTGAATTCAATTTCGCGTATAGGCCGCCACGTAGATAGTGGGTTGAATACCCACCACTTCAATTGCATCTATCAATGGTTAGAGTGACAGCGAATCTCTGTGAAGGCGAATTTCTTAACAAAAATTGTAATATTATATAGTTAATCGTTTTTAGCTCGCAATCATTGCTTCCTAACAATTGCTTAGTTAAAAACCAAAGGTAACGCCTTTGGTTTTTTACCTAGTTTATAATGTTGCCTGTTATATTATATTTAGCTATTGAATATTTTACTAGTAATAAATTTATCAGTACCAATGATTTATTTATATTTTTTGTTATTTTTTTTAATGCTTTAAATATTTCAATATAAGCGAGGGGTTTTAAAATAATGGGAAAAAATATTCGAAAGATATTTTCAACTATTTTGATATAATTTTTTTTTTATTAGGACAAAATTTTAAATAACTTTCCGGTCACATCGATTAAGAGTACTCTTCAACAAGCTTTCTCATTAATCTAATTGAACAAATGAACGAATATTCGTATAGGCCAAATCATTATCAGTTGCAATTTGCAAAGAACCAATGATTAGAAATGGGTTTTTTATAAATTCAGAGCTTATATAAGATGCAGCTCTCTTATTGACTAAACAATAACATGGCTTTCTTCAAAAATAACTGTTGTAATGTAAGAAACATCGTTAGTACGCGTGTTTTTTATGAAACTTTCTCGAATGCTTTCTCCTTTTCTATATATCATAAAACTTATTAAAATTCATATTTGATATAGTTCATAACTAATTAACTCTGAATATTTATTACCAACTTGTGAAACAGCGCAAAGGACATTTTAATGGCAACTTCATTTTAATACCAAAGCTGTAACATTCCTCACAATAAAGTTACGCAAGTTTTATATTCCGTAAATATAAGAAATGAGAAAGTTTGTGACTGTGAATTGATATTTGTTACCGTTATACGTAACAACTGATTAACGGAACGGAAACAAAACCTAGTAATAAGCCACAGTCTGTAAATAATCCCGAAACTCTGTGTTATCATCACTGAATCAAGGCTTTTAATAAATTTCTTGCTACATCTATTACAATCATAGAGTAATCATTATTTTCCTCAAATTAGGATATTCATATTTTAGATCCTTATCATAAGGAACGAAATATATTCAATAAATTTTCTGTGAGGGTGGTTCTATTTCGTGATTGACAGATCTTTAATATTCGAGAAATAATTTTACAAAACTCATTTTACTTTTATTAAATATAGTGTTTTTGACTTCGGTACAACCAACTTCAAGCTTGACAGTCTTCAAAAAAAAATCTATTAAAATACTTATTAGACCTTAATGAAAATATGTATTGTATGGTTTTTAATGAAAATATTAATTGTACACTTCCAGCATAATTAAAACCGTGTGATCGTGCCTTTAAATGTTAGACATGAGATTATACACAATGATCTCCAAATAACAGATAATTAATTATTTGGATCAGGGTATGTAATAATTAAAAACAACAAGAATATGTTATAATTATGTCACTATTTTATTTTAATTACTAAAAATCCTTAAGTCTACCTTACGCCTTCTTCACATTTTTGTTTTTATCAGTCGATTGCCCCTCATAGTAGTTTTCGCTGAAATAAAAAAATTATAATTATAAATATTCATTTATTTATCAACTAAATTAAATGAAACTAAATCTTATAGCTAGTTCTAAAAGCTAATAAGTAATATATTTGTCAAATAAGCAGGCGCGATAGTTTTGCTCTTTCGAGGTACGGACTACATTTTAATCATGAGCTGATAGGACTTTTCTTTACCGCATTCCATTTTGAGGTATATTTAAAACTCGTATAGTTATTTTGATAATTGCTTTAGTTACATGTAGTATATAAATTTCTCACCATCCAGGTACATTTTCTGGTTTGTCACACATAAAGGTATCCTCATTGTAAACTTTTCCTGAAGGACAGCTGCCTTTTTGTGGTTGAACCCCATTACGGCAAATGTAGAACTTCTGGCAGTCTTCGGGATGGGGGAATGTTGGGTGAGGTAAGGCTCGGCCATTGGGACCAACTGTTTCACCATCGGGACATGTGAAGCCATCGTCGAGAACGTCTGGGGATATATGAAAGATTATCTCAACGAACTCTTCACTAGATAAAAAGTATAAGGATTCTATGAGAGTTTGCGTGCTAACCCTTGGTTATCTTGTCACATGTGCGTTGAACGGATTCCTTCCAATCGCAATTAGAGGATTCTTCATCGAAGTAAAGGCCGGGAGGGCAGGGCAACTCGTTGGGAACTCCGTCTGAGCAGTAGTAAAATTTGTCGCAAGCCTGGAGATGAATGCAGTAGTTTATTAATGTATAATGAACAATTTTGAATTATTGTATCATACTTATATCATTTGCAATAAAAATGTTCTATCATTTGCAATTTAAAATTTAAAAAAATCTGATAGAAACATATTTGTTAATACTGTATTTCAACGGAAAAATTACCTGAGGATCAGGATGTTTAAAATAGCCATTTTGTCTGGGACAGCCCTTAGAAGGTTTCGGTTCTTCTGTAAATTAGAAAAACAATTTAAATTAATTAATAATCCTATAAATAGGAAATCATTATTCAAATCACAAACACGAATTAAGTTACGACATTTTTGAACAACACTTAGTATAAATAAACCTGTAAATTTTGTTAAAAGCTTTAAGCATAGGCTTCTAATCTAACATTTACGTACAAGTCATACGTAATTATTTACTTACGTAATTCCTTTCTGTCTCCACAGTCCACATTAGAAGGGATGTCGCAAAGCTCTTTCTTAGGGTTTTCGTCATTAAAAACCAGTCCGTCTGGACACAGGCGTGACTCGGCCTCGCCTAGTGATTATTTTATTAGATTAATTTA
>DVQP01003681.1:0-10517 GCA_018231745.1 Danaus eresimus
GAGCACGTAAATGTTATGTCTAATTGGGAAAAAGATATGAGATAAATTTCATCGTATACCCGGACCTCGTGTTCTCGTTAAGCGATTAAACTTTTAGACACTTGTAAAGCTGAAACTGTAAAATACAGTTTAACGACTTAACTTTCGGTGATTAACACATGTTTAAAGTAAGCGAGCTCTCTGAATTTTATGGCTCTTATTATAAAGCATCACGACATATAATGGCTTAGACATATTAGCGGTTCGAAAGAATGTATTGAAACTTATTTTTATGTTAAATTTATAAAGGTAATTATAATTATACTACCTTTTGCCCGGACTATGACTGCGTTAGTCTTAGAATTAGAAATTCTCACCTGACCAGGCCAACTGTTTGGATCTAGAGTCAGTAAATAAACAAATTTTGGATTTTATCAACTTTTTTTTTTGGTCTAACGGGTTGAAAAGTATTCTTTGTTCGTCTCCTGGTTCTAAGCTACCTCCCTACAATTGTCCACCAAAATCCGTACAGCCGTTCTTGAGATATAAACAGTGTAACTAACACAACTTTCTTTTATATATATGAGATTGGTCTTTAATAAAACGAATTGAGAATAAAAAAGTACTTTTGTTATATTTTCTATGTTATATTTTCTAAGCTTGTATTCTTGGATATATTTACTTCATTTGTCACATTTTCTTATGAAAGGTCGCTATGTACATTAAAACTTTACTTAAAATTTTCTTCTCCTACGACAATAACTACAATGATATTCTTATGTACATAATATTTGTAAATGCTGTCAGTAGATTATTTTGTCTAACAGTATAAAAATAAAATTAATAATTTGCTCAATAATTTATTTTCTCCAACATTTCATATTATTAGACTTAAGTATTTTTGTATGTTAAATTTAATTTTTACAATACATTTATTGTATATCCATAAGAGCCTTGGTTCACTCAAACACTCGCCGCTTTGTTCATCTCGTGAGTACAAGTTTAATGTCGTTAGTCAAAGTTTAACGTAGAGACGAGTGTGTACATAGTTTAATATATTCCTATTTAGGTCACATATTTTTGAGATGTGAACCTCGTGTGAAAGTTTGAAATCGTTATAAATATCATTTACTAATAATTTTTTTCTTATATATTTTTACGAAAACATCTGCATCTTCAACATACAGTTTGTCAGAATATAAATAATATACCTAATTTAGCTACTCTCTTGTTACTGATTCCAATCTCAATTTTGTTCCTGTCACAGCCATTTCTCGTCGACCATAATTTTTGTGTTTGCTTTATCGTTCTCCAATAGACAAATATTTACAGTTAAAAACTATAACATCACTGTATTCTTGAAGTCGAACAATACAATGACAGCTCACTTGACCTTTATTAAAAGCGGCTAGCATCCAGTAATTGTAGAATAATCTTTAAAAAGACTGTAATTAATCCGTCCGTTACTTGGAAACTAAAGTTTTTAAATTAATATCGCCTGATGGGAGCGCATATAAATACTGTTAACGTCTAAACTCCTTTAGAAGTTTGAAGTAATCTGGACTTAGATTAGAGACGCTCGGACCTTGAAGGGTTCGAAATATTTTCTCTATACAGATCGATAAACACATAACTGGATAGAGACATTAAATGTGAGTGTTATTTCGTTTCACTTGAAATATTAAGTTTAATGGTCGACTTATAACACCTGAGCTCGTATGAGACGGTTTTGAAATCAACACATTTATGTGAAATATCCATATTCAATACACATAATACATATAATACTCACGTAATTATTTTCGTTGCGAAATTTTAACTAGATTTTTAGTATACTATAGGTAATTATTATTAATAAAGTAAGAACTAACCCGAACTGAAGAAGCCTCGGATAAGACAGTGGATAATTTATCTTAACAGACACAATCTCGGTACAAGGTTTTTATAAAAGCTTTCATCTAACTGTAACACTATGATGTTAGTGTGTTTGTTACAAACAAAGCTCAAAACGAGATACACACAGACGCATTAACCCAATTCACTTGTAAATAGCGTTATGTAATGTACATTTCTTTGCCATGTGCGGTGATAAAATAGCTCGCCGCCAATGCTATTCAGAGAAACCAGTGGACTGTAAGAAATGAATATTGAATTTTGATGCGTTCCGTGTACATACATCTGTTACATATGTCGCTTGTAGTAAATACATATCATAAATTTGATAAATTCATATTTTCACGACTTTGTTGTAAAATGAAAATAAAAATTTTGCTACGTACTTAATGTAAATAAAGAACATTATTTATGTTATGTATTGGAATAAAACAACGTGCGTACAAAATCGTTTCGGTCCATGCAATCATGCGATCCCACTGACAATGCGGCCAATGCATACAAAACCAAATTATGTGAAAAGTCACTAAACGGACGGAAAGGCCATTTCGAATATGGCTCCGTTCATGAACACGGTCGAATGGGTTCGCTCAAATTCAATATTGTATTCGTATATTAAAATGTTATAGTCACATATTGGAAAATATTGTGAACAAAAAATGAAATATTGGAAGTTCTTTTCTAACAGTAACCAACTAAGAAATTCTGATTGTTGTCAAATGTCATTTCGCTTGTTGTATAACAATCCGGTATTGCTGGGACAATAAGATGAGTCGAAGTACGTTTGAGTTATGTCATGGAAAAGAAGGAATTAAGATGAGTAGAACAAAGATGGGAAGCTGAGGGACAAGGGCTTCCGGCTTTCACAGGTAGTACGAAACTAATCTATAACAGGGCTATAGTCTTGAGACAGCTACCGCGGTCGACTTTCCTGTGGCTGAAACATGGATATAAACGCCCTCGAATCTTTATTTATTCCAATGTATTCCCGATAATATAAGTAGTATGTACACTAGCGGCTAGTAATGTGCCGTTTAAATTAATAAGTAACTTGCTTGCAGAGCATCATGCATTATGCAAACGAAATTGGACGATCGATTGACTCACTGTTTATACAACGCTTTAAAATTACTGTATGTTTTGATTGTATACAGTCTGAGGAGTAATTGAGTATGGAATTAATTTGATGTTTTGGTAAATTAAATACGATATTCCGTAATAGATTTTATCCATAGATTGTAGTTTCGTTTATGTGCTTAATATAACAACAGATCTTAAATTCTCGAGTATTAATGGACGAAAAGCAGACAGGATCGTTATTAAAATAATGTGTTCGTAGTGTATAGATAATAATAGCGAAATTGTCTGTCCGACGAATTAATATCATAAGAAACTATAAATTAATTTAAAACGAACAAGTGATGCGGTTATAATGACCGATTCGAGCTCAGTGTAAAGCATCTCAGATTTTATGTTTAATAGAGGATAATGGCTTTATTAAAGGCTTTACGTAGAATTAAAATGAACAGCGCATGTAATTATAGATTAAACAACCTATAAACTGTGTCGCATGGTGAGCACTTTGTTATGATTTAACAAAGATCTTTAATAATTTTACAGTCTCATACATATTAAATATAATTGTGGAAGCGTTCATGAAACATGAATATAATTTGGGTCAATTTTACAAACAATTAAATACAAATATAACATAAAAGGAAGCGTTTTTCATACATGCAGAAT
Source organism: Danaus eresimus (assembly GCA_018231745.1). NCBI lineage: Eukaryota > Metazoa > Arthropoda > Insecta > Lepidoptera > Nymphalidae > Danaus > Danaus eresimus. The sequence goes on from DVQP01003681.1 coordinate 3,616, forward strand.
AATGATAGGTATTATGAAGAAAAAAATACATTTAGAGTTACACGTATTACCAAGTCTATTATATTTTCGTCATCATACCCATAATTAATGAAATTAATTAATTAATGTTCGCTGCCAAATTGTCCGAGTAAAAATGGGCTATTAATTAAACAAAGCTTTGTATACCAAAAAAGTCAACTTACCGTTCAATTACAATGAGATACAAATAAAACCACATATACTATAATTAATTGGTCTACAGGTAAAGGAGACATTAAAAAGACCGGTCCGTCAAAATATAGTACAGACACAAATATAGAGATAAATATTATAGACGGGCATAGATCTTAGGGAATAGTCTGAGAGTTTAGGACAAGCAAAAGAAATAGTATCTGGGATATAATTTGATACAAGTAGCTCTTTGATTAAATAACTTTAATAGAGAGACTACTAATAAAAGTTTAAAAATCTGATTCCACTTTCGTAACCTTTCCAATTACTTGAAATAAAGTTACTAAATAATATATATTAAGAGTATTGATATAAATGTGATTTTAGATGGCGAAATTTTTTTTACGTTAATCTCTTATGACATGGACTAAATCAGTGAAATTGTAAAATAAAACTTTCTGTAACATCATTATTATAGCGGCGGAGTGGAAAATGTTTGCGATTTTAAAGCAACTTTTTGTATGGACAAATATTAAAAAAAATATTCGGATCTAGCATTGTTCGTCGTGACTTATGAGAGTGAAATAAAATGTATTACATAGTCTTACACTGTTGAAAACTATAAATCATTCGTGAAATTACGTTTATAACATTAGAGCAATGTTTAGCTGTTTATTGAAATTAATATTTTTATAAGAAAAATAGGTTTGAAACGAAGGCTTCCGGAATATCGCATTCCACTTGCTTTTCAACTAAGCTATGGTGTCCTGGCTGGAGTAGGTGAAATTTTCACTATATATATATATATATATATGTATATTTAACCATCATACATTAAGGATCTATTCTTCGAGCAGTAGTTACCAAATAAAACTATTATTTCTTATAGTAGGGTCACATAAATATATGTATGTACTAGTAATGTGGTTCACGTAACATTATAAGTATATAACATACTGGTAGGTAAACGCACAAGCGAATCGGTCCCCTGTTGTTGACCGTTTAAAGTTGAAAGTTTCATCACTCACGGTACGTCCAGGCTCAAATTGACCGTCTGCAACTCGTAAGTTATAGATGGCCAAAATGGGCGGATGAATTCATTTGAGCCGTTCAACAATATTAAGTTTCAATAAAATATTGAAGTATTGTAAGGTTATAATTTGATAAAATAAATGTACCTTTTCTATTGCTTTAACAGGTATAATAAAGACGCTTGCTCTCACATTTTAAACGTACTTTCTGTACCATATACAATCCGGTCTCTTGGGAACAATATCTTGGGATATCATTTATAAATTTATATTTACGCGTACTATATATAGAAGGACTTGATAATACTTTCTTGTTCAGCCCTATGCTTACGCTTTATCATTTGAATGTTGGTCGACCTAACAATGCATCTTACAACAATGAAAACCGCAACCAAATTCGATCATTTAATACAGTAATTTAGTTGGTGCATTGTACGCTATCGGGAATATCTTTTGTTCATTGTACATTTATGAGAAGAATCTAACGCACAGTTGAAAAATCATTTCCCATTTTAACTTAAGTGTATCAAATGTGTACCATCTGCATTTAGTTCATGAGAAGCATAAATTTTATTTTATAACAAACTTCCAACGTGTCTCTTTTTAGTGACAATATTGTAATATTGTTGATCAAGTAAATCTTATTCGTTATATTACTGAACTTAAATTGAACAGACTGTTTCAAAAACAAAGCTTGTACTCCAAAAGATTTATACTAAGCACTTGTCTAGACTGTACAATCTCTGGGTCACTTTCTAAAATGCTGCTGAAATGTTTTGAACTGCTGCCAGGAATTACTATACAGTGTTCTGTAATGATTACGATTTGACAGCATAATATATGAATTCAATATTTGGTTTTATTATATATATATATACCTTTTATCGATTTTTTTTCTTGTAATATTTTAATTGGGTCCTTAATAATTGACCTTTCTATTCTGATTCTCTCACGTGAAATCGATTTAGTTGAAGCTTTCTTCAATCATTTGATGTCGTTCTAAATTGTAATATATTTGTCTGCGATCCAGCTTAGTCTTAGACGTCTCTAATAAGATAAAGTATAAAAGTATTTGAGTCCACTTAAGAGTGTTTTATGATACGTACGTGTGTCGTACCCGAATGATACCCAACTGCTTCGAGAAGCACGACTAGAATTGCAAACCGTGTCTAGTGACTTTTTGCCGGACGACAGTTAAGACGAGTATTTAACCACAAACATATAAACTGGACCAGAAATATACATTACCTTCGATTAATCTATCTGTAGCCAAAAACTGAGGTTTTCTATTTGTGTTGTAAATCGCTGATATATTTCTTAAAGCAATCTGTGTGTCATAACAATATCAAAAAATAAATACATTTAATTATGATGTTAAAAAATGCATTAAAAATACGCGCATATCGTTCTTTTTCCGAATTAGTGGTCTCGTACAAAACGGCAGTGGATTCTTTGTTTCAGTGAAAGTGATCCAAGCGATCCGAATAGTCCATTGTTCGGTCACTTTCTAAGAACTGCAGGATGTTGACGGTGAATAAGATAAGCTGTTCGCATTAAAGGATTTGAATCTGTTCAAAGCTCTACAAATCAATCAATTATTGTCGTGAGTCTCACTATGAAAGTCTAGACCGATTCATATATTCTTTCTTTTAACTATAACTGTGTCAGATGAATAATATATAAATGAATGTGTATTATTTTTCCGATTAACTAATTAAAATATAATATTTTTATTAACTTTCATATACAATTTTATTAATAATTTAAATTCCTTGCTAAACGTTCATTTACGTGGTGATCTTTTATTTTTTATGCTATAATTATATTTTCACGAAAAGCCGTTCCGTCAGTAATTTGGCCAAGTAACTGTTGCTATTTTTACGCAGCGCTCGTTATTCGTGTACCTACAATATATAAAATAATTTTTAATTAACATAATTCCAAGATTTATGGCATAATTATGTCTCAAAACTTAAGTGTTGGAAAACATAAAGAGGTTTTCGTTTTAATTAATACGCTGTTATTATAATTAGCTTCCGATGCTGTTTTATTTTGGTGGCAGCGCTGCCAGATTAACATTATCCTAACAGACTTAATTCTACTCTTCCATAACCTTTTCTCCAAAACGCAGATCTGTTTTCGCAAGTGACCAGTTAAAAGATGCTCTGTTCAATTATACCATGTATGCGAATATAACATAGTTATTTAAACATCGTAAATGAAGAGAGGTGTCACGTTAATTGGCTTCCAGTACGTCACGGGCCTTTCACTTAGTTGTGGTCATAGTGTCCCGGTAATTACAGTTCCCTTGTCTCTTCCCACGCTGCATAAACGACGAGGACTGATGGGATCTCACGATCAGATAAGCAGAGTGTTAAGATCATTTTAATATTTGAAACTTCTTATTTTGTATGTGCTCGTGTTTATGTCTGTGTGCGTATTTTGTTCATTGTATTAATGCAGTATTCAAATAATAATTATTATAAATAAGTTATTTGTCTTGACGCCACATTGGTGTTATAACATCTTAATATTAATTCTCTTCACCTGATTGCAATTTTTAGCGCTAAAAATGTAAATAATAATTATGTTTAAAATATGTTTTTAATTTATTACGTGAATATTTACGCTTATGTCAAATATACGTAGGTATGTTTGATGCTTTCTCTTAAGCTTTTCGGATATACATTTGCTCTGATTTGATCCAATCAATCGACCACAATAAGTTACCTTCGAAAGTTATAATACTTTAAACAACACATAGATTTCCACTACATTACCGCTATCTGATCTGGCCGTCAATCGATTCTCGTAAAAGATATCTAACAAAGAAAGCAACAGTATTGTTCTAAAACGGTAACCAACCCATCTGACAGTTGATTGACGTATGCATAAATATAAAAATAACTCTAAAAGAGCTATATAACCACCATCTACCATACAATACAGTAGTGTTATAGAGTTATCTTAAGCTAGGATGTGATCGGCCTGGGTCGAGGAGTAACTTTCTGACGGTACATTGTGTTATATACTATAAATGCGTTTCAATTCATCAGTTTAAGTGTTGAACACAATATTTCCTGATCAAATTACATTTTGTTTCACTCTTAATGCCATACCCATTAGATGAATGCACACCTGTGTTTACGAAACATAATATAAATAAAAGATTTTTCTCATATAATAAAGCGAGTGTTCTGATTCCACCACTTTCACCGTGTGGATATAATCAATGTCCTCATCATGACCGCTGCTTGACACAAACGTGATCTATTCAACCCACTTCCTAGTGAGCACAGTGAAAATCTTAATCAGCTGTTACAGCGTCACTATTAATCTATGTTTTAGTTGATAGACATAATTAAAATATCCCAAAAGTTATGCTGTATACCGTGGTAAAACAGTTTAAATCACTTGAGCACAGATCGCATGAGACACGCAATTTATTCGCTATTACTTTCGTAGGCTATGCCTGTCGTCCACCGACTGATAAATGTATAAGCGAATTATTAAATAAAGAATGATATTTATTACATAAAAGAAGATTTAAGAATCTGCTTTAACCACATCCATTTTACAGTTTAAATTATTGCATATTTATGTAAAAAACTTGCTTTCTTCTGAAAAGTACGATAATGAACGATTCATTAAGATAGCTTTTAAGTAATTACAAGGATATCATGAATGTTAATGCCATGTAATGGAAATGTGTTCTGAACCAATTTTATAACAAACTTCGCTTGTTAAATACATTTGGCACGTGTAATTAGGAACTGTCAAAGAACGAACTCATTTAGAGTTTTGAGACCAAATATATAAATGTATATTGAATAAATTATAAATAATGAATTGAACAGACACTTTCGTAGCTTTTATTTATAAAGGTATATAACTTCTTATTTACTTTAACCGGTTTACATATGTTTTTCTCGCATAGTTAAATGCATTAGTCTAACTCAAAATATGATTTTTCGTACATGATTTTCACAATTTGCTGAAAATATCAACCCTCGAGGAAAATAAGTATCTGTAGCTGTTATCCCGATAACTTCATACAAAGTAACCTCATATTTTTATTGAATCAAAAGCTTCGAACACTTTTTCTGTATCGGAATTTCATAAATTCCTTCGATTTGGTTTTATGGGATCAAGAAGCTACCCTTTTTCTTCCTTTCAATTCATTACGCGTAGTTCACAGTTTCAAATTTAAATGTACTAAATATTTTAAATGTCAAACGAGTATGTTACGTAAGATTTGAGTGTTGTGTGCATCTAACTTAACTAATATGTTGACCGAGAAACATGACCGTGACATTCGTATTGAGAACCATTTCGTTTCAGCTCCGTCTTTGTTATAATTCCAACAATTTTCTTTTATAATTCTCTCCGTGTGATGTGTTGACGTCTTCCTGAGTAGATATCAAGAGATATCTATTTTATCTCTCCTCCTTCCTGTTTTCCGCACTTCGAAAGTATTAAGATAATTCTTATACGTCTTCTTTTATTCTTTAATAAAAACTTTAATGAATATTAGCTTTGATAACCAAACAATATTTTATTTGTATGTTATCGAATATATGCATTTATTTCATTCAAGCAAATATCATAATGCCAGCCAATTCCCGTTCTGCTATGACATTGTTGTGTGATGTTTCAGTATAGTACAAAATGCTATAAATATAAGTGTAGTTGTTTGCCAACATGTTAAATTTCAGGCAATTTAGATGGAATTTTTTTGATATTTTTAAAAGGGTATAAGCCAACACTTTTTGGCACAGAAAAATTAAAATGCTTTTACAAATAGTTTAAAAACGGATACCGCAGGATATAAGATTACTAGTTTGGCGAGTTTTACATATCGTAAGTCGCTTTGTGAAAGGCTTTATACTGTGAGCGAACAAAGAAGCCTTATTTAAAGTTGAAGGATATCTTACATTGACGTTTACATTTTCAACATGAAATATTCATAGATGAAGGATCGTGTGATCTTTATTTGTAGCACAAATCTAATACGCTTTGAAACCTTTGTCATTTAATTGCTAACTCTGAAATATCGTCATACATTAATAAAAAAAAAAGGGCTTAGAATTATAATCTCTGTACATAACGCTATATACCTAACTATGTATATATAGTATAGTTAAATATCCTTATTAACTACACAAATCACTGGGCACGTTCGTTGGTAGTGTCAACTTAACATGACCTCTATCAAAAAGTTGAAATTTAATTTAAGTCACTCGGTTTGTTAAGGTCTTAGTCCCAATAATCCACAGACGTATACCCGGGAGAGAAAAAGCCTTATAAACGATACTACGATATGAAACACTACACTTGTAGGCTTTAGTTCTTGAAACGACAAATATTAAATGCTGATATTACATAATTTTATCACGATACTTAACTGAAATTAATACACATATTTTGAAAATGAATTAATATATCAAATCTGCTATCGCCTATTTGACTAAAATATCATTCGAATGAACTTGAAAGCGTATAATTAAAAAAAATCAACCATTCATAAAATTCCTAAACAAACGAACAAGCGAAGGAGTTCTCATTAGGCCCTGCGCTACACTTAACACAATTACCAAGTTAAGTTTTCCTTTCACGAGTAATTTTTATTCCTTTTCACAAGTTATTTTTTCTGGTAATAAAGATTAACACAATTACGGAGTTTCTGGAGGGCTCTTTATTCGTTTTCTCTTTATCTTTTAT
>DVQP01003682.1:0-10512 GCA_018231745.1 Danaus eresimus
AGTATTATAACCCTTTGTGATCCAAAGGTCTCTAGATCCTTCACAACTGATGCCACAGCCTAAGCTTGATATTTATCGATATTATTATTTAAGAAATGTATTAGAACACTCGACATAATAAAAGCAAATGTCAATTTAAGTCATTTGAATGTGGAGAGGAGAGAAATTTAGATTCATTAAAATGTAAACTTGTTTCTTTATAACCAACTCAGATATTAAAAAAAATCATAGATTTTGGTTCCTAAGTCATCATATATAAAAATATTACGTGTAATTGTATCCTTAATTTCACCTCCATATCACAAACCGTTTACCCAGGACACATTTCTTACATTATACGGATGTATTTTCGATATCATTACGTAACTGTCAACCTTCACTAATTTTAAAAATTAATACCATAACAACATAATACAGAACATATTATCATATAAATAACGTAACCAGTCAGTGTAATATATTCCCCAGCACGTTCGTAACCTTTTCTGTTCAAATATAGTTTATAGAAAGCTTATACTGTATTTGTATACATTTTATATAAGTACTTGAACTTATTGTATTTATATTGAGCTTCCCATCAAATAGTTTCCACTCAGAAACTATAACTGTTCAAATATTAATTCATAATGTTTATTTTATATTCCTGTGATGTAAGGTAAATTATTTATCTGTTCGTGTACGAGCGATACACTAACGTCAACGGTGTGTGTAAGAATGCTTATATTGTATTAAAATTTCATGTAAGTATGCTTACTTAAATCAAAAATTACTTAAAACAGGAACTCGGAAAAATTTTCTACCACCAATAAAATTAAATATTTTCGATAACTGATTTTCGGAACTGATGCTTTTATTGATTTTAGAAATCTTCCTACTATGACGTGTACTATTATACATGTTCCAAATTAAATACAGCTTTTGTAATATTAAAAGAATTGTGATGAAGTTTTGGATATTTGAATTTAAATTTAAATGATTAAACTATACGAAGTAAACTAAGCCCACATCCACCAAGTTATTTATGACTTTCTAAGCGTTAGATCAAATAAACATAGTGTGTTCGCTTTTGTTTTATAAGTACTTTAATTATTGTAACTTTATTAATCGTCTCAATCTTATGAACTTCTTAATATCTGAGAAATTAGGAAAATAAAAATGTTGTAAAAAACATAGTTAACAAAATAAGGCACAAGATAAAAGGTTTGAATTCATGAATCCTCACCTACTGTATTTGTGAATTTAATACATTTAAATAATAAGTCATTTAAAATTTTTAATTAAATTTAAATAAATAGCAAGAATAAAGAATGATTTCAACTAATTAGTGTACATTTTCTTAGCTCCGTTAATAAGCCAATAGGAACCTTCATTCTATAAACTAACTCAAGTTATTTTCAGATAGCAAATAAAAAGGAATTCTTAATAAAAATCTTATCCTACCTTTTATAAGAATAAACAAGGCATTGTATTTTTAAAACAATTCTATTTCTTGTGAAGCGATGGATCAAATAATTATATTCTTCCAGTAGTTTGCTTGGCGATAAAAAGCGATTGGAACAATGATAAAGTTTTAATACTAACGATAAACTCTTCAAAGAAATTGTTTAAAGGAACAAACAATGCAACTATGAGATTAAATTCTTTTAAAGGCGTGGTATACCTTTCTTCTATAATAACAATCTGTTCCAAATATTTTTTTTTCGACTCAAAGATAACGTATTATTTTTTTATTTAGTAAATTAATTTGTATGTTATTTGTATAAAAATACTATACGGATCTTATTTATGTGGTGTCAATTATAACATATCGACATTTTAATTTAATGAATATAACATTTTAGACAAACATTTAATTCTGATAAATAAAACGAGAAAGTAAACGAGGTCTATGATACCTTCAATATCAAGTTATGAAATATAATCTTGATAAACCAGTCTCAATATCAAAGAACGAATATTTTAAAGAAAATATTGATATTGCGATTTAAATTGAAAGGCTCATTCACTTTGTTGAAATAATATTGAAAATTTAATAAATGACAATCACATCTGCAATCTCTCCCGTCTCTGGATTTATGGAGCAAACTTTAAGAACTGTATTTCATAACTTGCTTATTAAAATACATAAAAATATGTATAGCATTTTAATTCTACGTCAATATGCATAAAATAGGATTATTTAAATTGCGTATATTAAAAATCTGTTTCATAAGATAACTATTTTTTAATATTTCACTTCTAAATTATAGTTTTCTTATATATCATGCAAATTGCGTTAAATAATCACTTATACTGATTTAATTTCTTTTAATATTTAAAATAAATATAAATATAAAATACTTGAATATAATTCTGTAATGCGGGGACCCTAAATTTCGGAAATTTTTACTGGTGATAAAATATTAAATTTTTACTCTTACTTTTATTTTATAAATTTGATCTAGTATTCGGGCAAAAAAAAGTAATTTTAATAAATTATGTTAATTAATTCATTAAAAATATATTTTAAAATTCTAAATAAGCATTAATTAGATACAGAAGAAAGTAGGTAATTGGAATGTGTTAAGTTTCAAAGCTCATAAATTAATAATTTAACTCATAACTTTTTAGTTTTCAGAGTGATTATAATTAATAAAATTATGAGTAGATTTAAAATATGTAATACAATACTGAGAGTAATAAATGTCTTACATTATTTAATCACAGATTAATTAAATGAACGATCAAAGTTAAACAAACTTATCATTACTTCTTTCATCTTTGTTTAAATGTAGAGAATTTAACCATAACCAGCAATGGAAAGTCAGAATGAAATGGCCCGAGCAATTTTAATTAAAATGTAGCAACATTTTAGGGCCTTTGTAATTTAGACGTTTAGTCTTCATTACATGAGGCTTTTGTTTGAATTTTTTTCATGCAGACACATCACACATTGTTTTTATTTTGCCAAACATTTTTCACACATAGAGATACTAAAATCTGATTATTCGATAGACAATTTGATATTTAATTCCAAAACATAATATATTACAAATGTGATGTAAAAATAAATATAATCTGACCTAAAAATAAATTTAATTTTCAGGTATAAGTATGTCTTTTATGGAAGATATATATATATATATAAATTTGCTTTGGCATATCTAGTTAATATTATAAGTATAGAAAAGTCTTACAAGGGTACCGTACTAAAATATTTGTGGTAATTTTACTCTGTCTTCCCCTTCATAAAATACTAATTATCAGTACTATCCAAAAACATAAAAAGAAACAGCAATAATAATTAATAATTATGAAACAAAAATATCAAAAAGAAAATAAATATCAAATTACTGTCTTATTTTCACAGCGATATAATAAAATTATTAATATTTTTTTGGTAATATATTTTCCAATTTAGCTGAATTTATTTTACAATTGCTTTGAAAAAGGTTTTAATATAATAGCTCTAATAATTTCAAATAAGCAGACAGACCTGCAATAAGAAAAGACTTGTAAGGTTGACTCCCTAGACTTAAAAATCGGATTTCGTTTCTTACCTATGATTATACAGACAAGCGGAATGACGCAGAAACTTGTAGAGCTCATTAAAATGAAATGCTTTTTCGATTTTGAGCTACTTTCAATACAGTATAATCTTCCGCAGTATTTCTTACAACAATATAAAAAAACATACACTTTGTTGATTATAAGTTAAAAAAAAATGTTGATCAAAAAAATATGAAAAGTACATCATTCATGTAAATTGAGTGGAAATAAGAACGAGTCATTCAAAGAATATTTACCAAAATATAAATATAATGGAATACTTCTCTATAAAGTTGTTATTATGACATGATAGTATACATCCCTTTTAAACCAAAAATATTTTTAGTTATTTTAGTCACGTTTTCAAAAACAAAAACTTTAAGGTTAATGGGCTTAAAGGGAGCGGTTTAATTTCTCTATAAAAAAACACAATTTCCTGTGTTATATTAGAAATTCCAACACAAGGTGTGATCGTGACAAGACTACGGCTTCTTAATCTTGGTATAAAAAGAGTGATGTTTTAATATTTAAATATAGATCAAATTTGGTTAAATGCAAAAAAATCATAATTCATAATTCATGAATAATGTATATGTTGTAAATCTGTTGAAGATAAGGCACTTTTCTCTGTTCATTCGTAATGAATTCAATTTCTAATATGATGTTGTTAATTCTGGAATTGTTTGTAATCTATCATTTTTTGTTTACAAAATTGAAATTTAAAACTGGCTCTAAATCTGTATGGACAAATTTCGTAGAAAATGAAAACCAAAATATATATCGATATCATCTTAATTATGTCAAATTTGTTCTTTTGTTCGTTAAATATAGTGATATCATATTTTATAATAATATTTTTAGAAATGAGAAAGTGCTATGTCATTTAAAGCAAAAAAGGGAACAACTTTCTTAATTTGATAAATCCAAGATTAAAATATAAGTTTTAGTAGATATTGATATCAACTTTTGAAAAAGCAAACTTACTAGTCTTACATTATTGCCACAAATAAATAAGGTACGAAATGAGTGTCATACAAAAATTTCTTCATCGCTTTAATAGTCGTGTATCAAGTAAACAGGCTTCGAATGGATTAGTTGATTTTGGATTAGAAACTTCACCCTCCTTTTAGTTTGATGCCGCGTCATGAATCAAACTAATGAAGCTTGTATTTCAACTTTATCAATAAATGAGCACCATTAATTTATGTATTTCTGTGGATATTACTGAGTATTATAGTACTTACAAATTTAGTTTGGACTACGTCTACAATTCATTATGCTTAATATATTTTAATAAGTGAAAAAAATATTATAATAATCTTTTAGAGATATTTAAATACTTTTTTTATTATTCTTTTAAGAAAAGAAATTTATAAATGCGGATATGTTTAATAAGTGTTCTTTAACCGCTACAAATACCTATAGCTTTTAACCGTTGCTTTTTAAAATAGCCATTTTCACATAATCACTTCAAAAGTATTCGGTGTAGTGGATAAATGTAGCTTATATTTGTTACTTATGACACACATGGCAAAATATGAGACTCACAACCAGTCTAGTGTAGGTAAACATAAAAGTCTTTGAAGCGCAAGTTAGTATAATACGTCAAAAGGTCTTTCTAGAAAGTCTTACTAAAAAAATACCTTTTTTATTTTATTTGTAAAAAGACATAATGACACAGTTCCTTTATAATGTAAAAAAAATTCATGTAATGATAATTTATCGTGCAATCAAAACTTATCAGTGAAAATTAAATGATTTTCTTTTATGACAAAGGGGCCAAACGAGCAGACGGTCTATCTAATGGAGGTGGTACCGTCACCCGTGAACATCCGCAAAAGAATTTTGCAGATGCAATGCCACCCTTATTTGGAGAAGAGGGAGAGGACAGGGTGGGAAAAGAAAAAGGCCAACCGGCTCCCTAACTCATCAGACTAAACGCAGCCGTATAAGACTACTTTACGGCGATTTTCTGTGAGAGGGTGGTACTTTCCCGGACGAGCCAGCCGTTGTTTTGACAATTTGACAACATCTAGGCTCTACTACCTAAAAGCATAGAAAAGCCACTTGGTATAATGTACATATATATATTTGTAAAATCTAAACACAATTATATCAATAAGTATAGAGAAATCCAATAAACAAAAACTCATTTAGAATTTAGATATGATTTGTTTTAGATTTAGAAAACCATGAATTAGACTTCTGAAAATACATACATTCTAGGAAGAACTGAACCAACTCACTTGTATATTTTGTGATCACAACGAAATTAGTAGAAGAGAAGACAATGGTCGTCAAATCAAATATCTATCACTGAACAAAATATTTCTACAAAAGATTTTAATGTTCATTTTTTAAACTTGCGATTCTAAACGTATTTGAAATACGTAGTTTAGAAATCAGTACATTACACATGTATTATAATGTCAAATTGAGTTTCAAATTACTTCTATGTAATTATAAGCTAACTTTCAAGTTTCCACATTAATGTTCGTCATCGGATGAACTGCTAAATTTTATAACTTTAGGGTATAATTATCAAAGTCGGTATACGATAATTTTTAATGTATAGGATATATATTGGGGTGTTGGTAAATGTACCAGGTGTGTCGACCCGAGTATTAGCGGTTAGCTCATTTAGCTCATTACGATATTCATTATGACGATGTAGTATAAAACGCAGCTGGTGGAACGCTTTAATTTATTTTTGTATCAAAATCCCAGAGGTTAAACGGTGTTTGTTCAACGAAAATGCGTCTCAAAATTTCTTCATTTCATATATTTAAAAAAAAAATTAAACATTCTCTGCAAAATTTTGAATATGATATTCTTTTTCTTGTCAAACATTTCATACTATAAAATGCTTCCAATTAAATTTTTACACACATATGTATATCACCTTCGTTTGAGGGTCAGTCTCATGACTTTCTGATGCTAATTAAGCAATATTCAATAAACTAAAAGGCTACTCACCTTGACAAGAAATTGTTAACATTTTTAAAAGTGCATTTCGTTAAAAAGTATGTCACGAAATTCAGAAGTGTCTCAGACAAACCCAAACGCAAAAGCTGGTATTAAATATATTCTTTCATCTGTAAAATATATCTTCAAAACTAGTGCTTTAGTTATATTATAATTTATTACAATAAGATAAGAAAAACATTTCAATTGTAAAAACAATGGAGTAAATCAATCTCTAACGAACAATACACAAACGATGTTGCAATTAAAGTACCGGTATAATTTAATAACGGTACAGAAAAAATGCATTATATCAGTTTTATAAATAGAATACAGTTTTATTGTTATTAAGACAAATATAATTCCTATATCAGTAACTTTTATGAAAATATAAAATACTTTGGTATTCATACAGTTAAGGTTTTGATACCCCGCTAAAAGTTTCTGTAAAATAACATTTAAATTGTTGTGTTTTGCTAAATTAGATCTGTTACCTGTTCAAACATTCCATTAAAAACAATCCCTTTGAATACCTAGAATAATTGGAAAAGGGTGCGGGACATTCTTAGAAGATTTAATTATTAAAATATCTGCAAAATTTTTGACACTATGTGGCTAATAAAATTCCATTGGTGTATCTTGTTTTCAACAGCAATGATTATAAATAAAATGAATATCTATATATCTATATATATATGTGTGTGTGTGTGTGTGTGTGTTTGTTGAGTATTGCGTGTGTGTATTTGTGTAGAAATTACGTTGTAATTGTAATACCGTAATAGGTTAGGACATCTCGATATAATGTACTAATTAACTGAAACCATGATAACCATGATAGTAAATGCATTGGACCAATTTAGACGTATACGGGCATGTTCGATAGAATGTAATCGAGGATGTAATATCTTTGTTATGAATCTCACTATAATTGTACAATACAATTATATAGTAAATTATGTAAGTAGCATGGAATTGTTTTCAGTTACTGTTTTTTTTTTATTATTGTAAGGTATGTTTAATTAATAATGTGATCGCAATCTTTATTGATAAAAAACTTCTTAAGATTTAGTATCCCACATGACAAATAATGTAATTTCTCCCTTAAATTCTCAAAGGAAATATTTTTCGTTTCCTATAGCGCCTCCATTTAAATTAATAAACCTCTCGAGCGAGGTTAATCAAAGAGAAGCCGATTTTAGTTACAGTTAAGATAATGTTACACGTTTGTCATGTTTAAACTGTTGGATTCTAAATATTTTAGAATAATTAAACTCAATTCAATACTTTCAAATACAAATATAAATACAATTGCATATTAAGAAGTGATATTCTTAAAAAAAAAAACAGATTTACTACGCGAATTTAGGTAGAACAGCTAAATCTCTTTACAACTTACTAAAAGACTTGGGCCTGTCCAGAACTCATATCAATTCAATCTTGGAACGTGCTTTGAAGGCAGCCCTAGTAGGTTCTTTTCAAATTTGGTTAGGTAGGGAGAGGACCTTAGACAGCCTAGGTGAGAGTTTAACGCGCGTTAGTTAGGGGCCCCTAAAACGTACATCTGGGTCATGTCCCAAGCGGTGTTGAAGCTCCTCACCCTGCAACGCGATGGACCCGGCACCCGCACGGTGAACCCATTGAATTAGCTAAGAGGTTTCGTCTCACTCTAAAAACTACATAATCCCGGCGTATCGGTTACTTTTCAGCAACCGCGATCACGGGCACACGAGATGACGAGATTTAAATGACTCGCGAAAATCTGAAATCTCGTTATGTGGTATTTATTTGTTTTTACTTATAATTTCATATTTCTTAGGTACATATTATCTTATAAACATGTAGAAAGTAAGATTAAAAGCTTATAACTAACTACGTATATACACAATAATTAATTAGTAAAAATCAATTCTACTAGACGCTACAATATCTCTCAAATAATTTGAAGGTTTTGGTCTTAAGTTATTAATTTCCGAGGACCCTTTAAAGTTATAAGTATCTTCTGTAATTTAGCACAAAGTTTCCTTAGAGTGTCTTTCGTCTTAACAGTTGAGTCCCAGCTTTTGGTGCTTCCACTATTATTATTCAGACAATATTTGGTTAAAACATAAAAGTATTAAAAACTTTGTAAAAGATTAAACTAAGAAAATTCAAACAATAATAAAGAATGGTTGGTTTATTTAAAAACTTTACAACTACTTGATACGGGGTTGATAATAAACTGTATATAATTAGATAACGACGTTGAAAGTAAAATGATTTGGGCTCACATTGCTACCAGCAATAGCTAAATAGGATTATATTTCAGACTAATAAAAGCGGACTACTATAACCGTCCCAGGCACGAACTACGAATTTTAGATTTATGAGAATGATTATGAAGTTAGACAAGTATTCTGTTATTAGACTTTATGGCCAACCGTCAATATTGTCTTTAACTTTGAATTGAAAATAGCACAGCTGGCAGTTTTATGCGTTTTTAAATTTTTGTATAATTAAGCAATAACTATGTTTTGGGTGACAGTAATAACTTTATACGATAATGACGTCAGCTTAGATTTTATTATAAGAAGCTTCAAATTGTTTTTGGAATGGAATGAGAAATTTTATGAAGCGTGTAATTTTTTATTATTGATTTTTTATGACATTGTAGTTAAATGAATTTACCCCTAAATGATATTTTTAACATTTATTTTAGTAAATTCTGGAACACAGATTAATCAATTATTGAATAAATTAGGTATACATAAATTTAGAAAAAAGTTTTGAACCAAATACATTCTCATAGTTGTTAAAACATTAAGTGTAATTTCTCAGAATTCGTCATAAAATTATTATTTTACGTGTTTGAAAACTAAATTCATAATATATTTGAGTATTTATATTTATTGTATAAGTAAAAGAAAAAAACATTGATATAAACTAAAACTAATTATATCTGATTCTATTAAACGAACATAGATCAGATATCAATAATAAAATAGTTTTTCCTATATTAGTAATATTTTTTTCAAGTTCATTTTAAATAATTACTACAATGGTCAATCACTATAAAGTAAGTTTCACATATGAGAGTAACGCAACAGGGTGCTCAGTCTCGGTAATGTCCTCTGCGTACATAACCCACAGAATAATTTATTCAAGAAGTAAATACAACGATTCTAGGAGTTTAAAAATTCCATAATTGATAATTTTAATGTAGTATAATACTCGATGTCATCGCGCCAAGGATCGGTGCTGGGAGCCAAATGACTGTTCTCAGATGTATCTGGTTCCGCCACCGAGACTGGGAGTGGCATACTTTGGGGATCGGTACTGGCAGGAAGGCGATGCTGCGGCCATACGCTGGCTAGAGCCCGCAAACTCTTGAGGGAACGGGAAGAGGAAGAGTTGGAGGCCGCCTTCGACTTCTGCCTCGAAAGGAGCCTCGGAAAGGAGAAGGAGGTCCTGCTGGACTTAATAGTGATGGGAGCGGAGGCCATTAGGATTGAGGCGGAAAAATTCCTTAATCTTATCAAAGAATTAATGGGGAAGAGTACCAACCTATAAGGGGAATACTCTTCCAAAATCATGAAGGCTTTTGTGTTATTTCGGGAAGCGTTAGACACATTAGTGTCGAGAACGGAGGCGGAGGAGACCCGCCATCTCAGAGCCGATATTGGTTGGTGCCAAAGGGAGAACTTCATGCTTAAGGAGTAGGTGCGGGCCCACCGCCTCCAGTTTGAAGGAATGCAGAAGGAGAGGACGGCGGCGGCTAAAGCGGCTTCGGATGGCCCGATCAGTCGGGAGAAACTCCAGGCGCTGGAGTCGCTGGTTGATGATCGACGAAAGGCGGCTATTCAAAAAGGGGCCAAGACACCGGACCCTTCACAATCGTCATCAGCGCCGGTGAGGCCGACTTCCCATCCCTCCTTGCGTCGTCCAGTGGGAGAGGCAAGAAATCAAAGGGATGGAAGTAGACCGCTTTCGGTCCATCCACCTTTGGTGGAAGGGCTGAGGCGATAACTGTCGGGGCTGGGGCCG
>DVQP01003683.1:0-10510 GCA_018231745.1 Danaus eresimus
AGATCTGATCTCTCAGATTCCGACGAATAAGCAAGTCATTCGTTTCAGATTCTGTACATGATTAATGCATCGCGAATGTTTCTCTTCGATGATTAATTGATGCCTTCGCTTGTTTTTGATTGATAATATCACGTCCAAGTACTTGTATGCCGTGATCACACTTGTGTTAATGTTTTACACTAGCTACTATCCTCGCTGTCGCTGGTAAAATTAGCATTTTTATTTCATTTTTATTACGCAATGGATAGACGAGATAATGTTTGGTTATCACCTCACTATGGTAAATGAAGACATAGCCTTAGATGGCAAGTACTAAGTAAAAGCCTTTTAATTCTTTTTGACATTAATATAGTAGTACAATAGCAATGGTTTATACTTACAGCAGAAAAAAATCACTTGATTTTGCAACACATGATTTTTATAATCTTATTGAAATACTAACAGGAATCCGTAAATGTGGAAGATTTAACCAAAGAGGTTTTATATGCTCGTATATATATATATATAGTGTACGTGCGTATACTGTCTGATCGCAATAATGGGTGAGTTTAAAAAACGGTGTGTGTTGAATTGAACCTATTGTTTTATTTGCAAGCATTATTAAAAAACCAAAATGGATTTACAATGAAAGTGTAAATTTGCTAAATAATATTGTTTAATAAAATGACTTAATAATATATTAATGCATTACATAAGTGATAAGCGAAGCAATTATGGACAAGCTTAGCTCCGGCTTTAAATGATTTGTATGATGTAGTAATTATAATATTGAGATTTTTGTATTGGTAAGGGTTTCTTCTCTAATATAGTTTCGATTTATTTCAATATTTTCTCTTTTTAGTTAACTGTGCGAATGTTTTGTTAAATTGCCCGCTCGTATCGGTAACATTAAAAATTGGTCCGACGCCAGCCGCTACCAACCTTATTTATGCCCACAATTTTGAAACGCTTTTTTATTTATTCTTTTCTCCATTTAATTTATAAAATATATGAATATTTTTTTCATATCAGACCGTCTGTTTGTAATAAATGTACATTAAAACTGTGCGTGATATTTGATTGAATATAAATATATATATAAGTATAAACCAAGTCTACTGTGTCAGATGACAGTGTGTCATTAGAAGCTATGTTCAGAGGAAGCGGTAGAGAAAGATTAAGAAAAAAAATAAAGTGGAAAATATGGCAACAACTCACCAAAGCTTGGGCGGCTGACTGGTGCTGGAAAAACGGGCTCAAGTCAATATAGCCTTAGAAGAAGAAAGAAATTCAGAGAAACAGAGGGAATTATTAGAAAAGAAATATTTTGAAATTCTGTATATGTGTCATAACGTGATGTGTGTTATATATTTGTTATTTACAAAATTTTTCTTGTTCCGTTGTACGAGATATCATTAATAGCTCTCCGTTTTATCGTAGCAGTGCTACAGAACGTATATCGTAGCATGCTCGTAGCAATGCTACGCGACCATATAATGTCATGTCATCAGAACATGCTATGTTGACAGGTGAAAAGTACTCTCTATCTTTTGTTAAGTAAAAGTAAGAAATACTTATCTTTTACAAACATACATTTTGTATATGAAATTCATTATTCGAGTAAACCTAAAAACCATTTCTACTAAGTATTATAATTTTAAATGTGACATTTTAATAATGAAAAAATGCGTCGTTTTTACTTTGTTTAAAGGATAAAAATATTCTGTTAAAAAAACTGAATTTAGCAAAAAGTTGAATGGAAAGAAAACAAATAATTCACAGATATGTTGAGTGGATTAAATTATTTTCACGATATGAGTTATTCTCGAAAATTCCAACAGAAACCGCTGAGTATATGAAGCTTGAAGCGTGTTAATGGAACAACTGTTTCCTATTTATAAAATATATAGATAAAACGCAGTTGTACCAAGTTGTACATAGTTGTGCATGTGTTACCGGGATAAATGTAAGCTAGTATATCTGTAAGTCTGGCGTTAGTCCAACACACAGATGTGACACTCCAATTTATGTGAATGTAGCACGTTTTAATGGAGGTTGGATTAGACCAAGGTTCAGACATACTGTGACGATTCCGCCGAGTCTTGCATGCTATACAACCTCTAATTTGAAATATTTAAATTGCATATGTCTATACATTTAATTACCGACCGACCATTTACTCCCTTTAATTATTTTAATCAAAATGCATAACCTGTCACAGCTAATTTCATAATCTACGAAACGAAAATGATATTCATTATACAAATATTAGAAGAAAGGCTTTAAACCAAATAAAACTATCCATAGTAATGTCAAGCATTTCGCGATGGATTTGTAAATAATGAATGTCCTACATACGATAGAATCTTTAAGTCGTGAAAAAATTATTATCTTATAAACGAGGGTTGTATCTTAACAAATCTTCCGTAGTAAAACTGTAACACTATTCTGTAGCCTGGACTATGTTACGTTCATGATATAAACATAATGAATAACCAGACAAAGTCCAGTTAAAATTGTTGTAAACATTAATTACGTCCTAATTTATAATAAAATCATTGTCATTTAAATTTATTAATCACGACAAGCCAACGAATGCCGTGTTATTTTGTTGTCACTAGTAAAACCTCCGTTGACATTAATCGAATGAAAGCTGTTAAAAGTTCACCTTAACCTAAACAGAAATAAAAAAAGTAGATTGTGAGTGTCAACGTCGACCGCTAACGACGCGGTTAAGGGCACTGGGCATGTGGCCTTATTTTCACCAATGTCCCTGCCCTATTTAAAATGCCTCTGCTTCTAGACATAATGAGTTCTCAAGAGTTGAGTACTCGCAAGTTTGTAGCTTCAGTTAATTGTATGATGCAATGTTTAATCTTTGTATAGAATTAAATTTAAGTCGCCATACGAGGTCACGGACATTTTTTGATTTACGTGTTGCACATCCTCTACGGCTTTTTATTTAAAATGAGATTAATACGTATTTTATGGTTGCGTTCTCTTTAAAAATAACAATTGTATGCATTATTTTAATTTTATATTTTTCAATTAAAGTATAAAAAAAATAATAATTTATTTAAGTATTTTCAAAAAAATTTTTTTCATAAAATGCATTTTTTTTACTAATATCCAATTTACCAGATAATTTACGTAGCCAACAAAAAAAAAATATTAATAGCCACATAACCATAGAAAATCTTATAAACTGTTACCATTATTTTTAACCAGTATCGTCTCAATAATTTTTTAATCGATTCTCCGTCAGAATCGATTATAGCCAATCAGTGGGACTTCGATTCGCGTCCTAATTGGCTGGCCGTACTAGGATTGGACGTTCGTCTCTACGAAATTATTTCATTCGATATATCTTATTATAATTTTAATAGTAAGGAAGATTATAAATTATTTAGTATTGCCATTTTAAAATTAACTTCTTTATATCAACGTCTAAATCGATTTATCGTTAAATTTAAAAAATATATTGTAATCAAATGTCGGCGAGTCATGTTGGTAAAAAATATATATATAAAAAAAAATCTCTACAAATTAATTTGTATTCATTTAATATATAACTTGTATTTCGTAATTTGTTTTTATACAGATGATGCATGCCAGGCCAACACTGCAGTTGGCCTCTTCTCCAGGAAAGATCAAACATGGCGTATGCAATGCGGTAATCACGGATAAAAAATAAAAATAGGTAAGAGTAAAACTCTTCAAAACTTATATAAATACATACATTTTACTCAGGTATCTTGAGTTTATTATTTTTACCAAATATTTTCATTATTTTCTAATAGATATTAATTTATGATTAATAAATTAAACCTATTATTATTTTGCTAAAAATATAGAAAAATGTTATATATACATATATTCGTAGATAAATTATTCCAACATTAATTTGTGATGAACTTGGCTTTTGATTGAGCACGAATAGAAATGTTTTTATTTGTATCAAAAATAGATTTTTTTTCATTTCATAGAAGCGCGAGTTTTAACAAAGCAACATTTTAATAGCCGGCGTAGCTCGTAGCTTGTAGGCCCGTAGCCAAGCGTAGCAGTTTCGTAGCAAAGTTGCTTTTTATTTAGCTTTATGTTCACGACTATGAATATACAGCTCATTGTTAAAGTTATTGAAGGTATAGATAATAATACGCTTTCGACAATAATATGTTCATATTATTTTGTGCATGTATTTATTTCTTTATATTTATATAGTATTCGTATGTATAAATTATATTTTTAAAATTTATAAAAAAATACGGCGCATATTTTTTTTACGTGTTATACGAAATTGTTATTTTTATTATTGTAATCGGAAATTAAAATTAATGAAAAAAATATGAACACATCACGCCATGACACCCGCCATCCGAACACACGCGAGCTATAAAACTTAACCCAATTCCCGGCTCCCTTATAAAACATTGTTAATAATCTTTCCCATAAAAATAATTCGCCCTAATCGACTCAAAAAATACTAGTCGACTCACGCCACTGTTACGTAACTCATAGGGCGAGTCTGACTAGTATCCATAACAACGCACCTCAAACAGGATTATTATAAACAATAAACAATATGGAAATAGGTCTTACACCAAGGAGTTCTCATAAAATTAAAACAATGAGTCTTAGAATGTCGGCTGTATACAGTCGTGCTGATAGGAATTCCATTTTTAAATCATGTGGTTTCGAGAAGTTTAAGTTTTTGTTTTCGATAATGTACTCATGCAGTCGGAAGTGTACTATATAACTAATGCTCAGTAGTGTGAGCTATGTACTTCTAAGTCTGTAGTAATTTCTAATAGCCACAACATCGAAAATGATTTATGTAATTACGGCATCGATTTATTTAAATGACAGATATTGTGAGTCAATGTGAGAGGAATGTTGATACAGACATGTACTAGTAAGTTTACTACCATGACATGGATTTGGCGTGATGTGGGCAGCGTGCCGATGGTCTCTGGTAGTATTTTATATATATTTGATAATAGTGTGCGTGTGACCAAATCCATGTCTATGATGGAGGGTTGTGCGGGCGAGCTCACCGTCGGCATCAGTTGATCCGTACTCCTCACGCGAGTCACCTTGTTTTTGTATATCAGCTTCTTGAGCGCCCTCTCCACCGGCTGGTTCCACCTCATGAACAGCACGTACGCCCCGTACAACGAGAACAGCACCAGAGCCTCCTGCCAATATATCACGTTATCACGAAAACAGTATATCAACACCAGCAGGCTGATGGAGTAGAACGTGCAGTCACGGAACAGTGGCCACCACGTCAGAGACAGAGTCGTGCGCGAGAACAGGGCGCAGGCTCCGATCACGAACAGGATGTTGAAGACCGCGGAGCCCACGATGGTCCCGATGCCCACGTCGTCGAAGGACACGAACACTCCGATGATGGAGGTGAAGAGCTCGGGCGCGGAGCCCCCCGCCGCCATGAACGTGGCCCCGGCGACGTCGTCTCTGATGGCCAGCCGTTCGATGATGACGTCGAGCGCCGGCACGAAGAACTCGTCACAGACGATAGCCAGCGCCACGAACATGTAGCCCATGCCGATCACGTGGAACAGGACCGCGCCGGAGCGCCGCTGCTCCTCGGTGAATATATCCGGCGGGAACAGCGGCGTCTTCTCCTCGAGGTCTGTCTGCTCGGTGGCGAGGTCGGTCGCGTTGGGCTCGCCGGCCCGCGCCGCCGCTAGCAGCGCGAGCAGCAGCGCGCCACACATGCCGCGCTCCCGGGCCCTGCGACCACACTGACGGCCCCGGCCGCCGACGACATTACTATCGCCTCCGAGACGAGATATCGATGATTATGTTATCGATAAACATTAATGCAATTACATTATTATTCTACCGCCTAATTTTTCATAACAGACTGAAGTAGTTTGTTTCTTAAATCCCTACCCTTTTTGTAACTATACATATAACTTTTGTATAGTTAACTGGAAAACATTTAACTTCAATGTTATTTAAACTATATATAGCAATTAAATTTTTCTTTTTGTAACAACGTATCTAACATAGAAATTATTTCAAAAGTATTTGTTAATATAAAAATAGAGCGAATCATTTCTCAATATCGATACATCGTATGAACATCGATAAACGCCACCCCTACTCCGGGCTGGCCGCTCGATAGTCCCGCACTGCGCCGCGCCGCCCCTCCAAGCTACGAATGAATAGACTTGCCCTAAAAACAGTGTACAAGACACTCTGAATGCGTCGCCCATGCCGTACTACAAGTCCTAATTAATGTACACTATGACATACACTCAATAAATTATTAATAAAATACTTTAGGATAAAGAATCCGTAACAAGTCAGCGACACCCAAACATCTGAACCGTTCGTATAAATGTTTTAATCTTTTCTAGAAATTTAAACGAAACTCGCTTCATTAATTATCACAACCGTCTTACAAGGAAGAGCCCTTCATAATTTGGCGGAGAACCAACAAAAGTTTCGTAACTGTGTAAAGTTTTTTGTGGATTTTATGGTTATTTTTCTTTTTAATAAAAATATATATGAATCCTTTGGATTACAACGGTTAATCTTTAGAACTTTTGGACGACGATATTTTTATTTCTGTGATAAAAAAAAATACATATAAAATGTTCGAAGGGAAATCAAATATAATACGATTTAAATCTCTATATCAGACAGATAATTTAAATTTATCCATGAGAAAAACGAAAGTAAGGCATTTATAATGAGGAAAATTCGCTTATAATCAATATATTAATACAATAGCTATTGCCAAGAGATATTATTAAGAGCTCATGAAAAATTTCAGTTCTTAGTCCACGGAATTTTCGAGCGACCTCAATTCACGGAGTCGTAAATTTTATCGCTATGTCTCTATTAATCTCATTTTTAAATCCGACCGAGGTGGAAGAGTCGTTTGTCCAAAAAAAAAAAATTTCCATCAAGTTTTAACATAAAATTTAGAGCTTCCTATGTATTATTAAATGTATTATCTTTTGTGTATAACACAGAGAAGTACTAAGCTTCGGTTTATTGTGTCTTGTATATATATGAAGCGTTAGAAAACTAGACATAGCTAACAGATATATTAATTAATAATTTTAAAAGCAACTGTTGCGTTGTGAAGTTTTCATAATTTCCGACTCGTAGAATGTGTGTTAATTAATCATTGTACATGAAAAAGATAATGGCAATGCATTATTTCTACCTTTTCTGCAATAGAATGAGGTTGATTCGGTTATGTAGAGGTTTTTGTTTACCAAAGGTTCCGTCTACAGTTATATATAAATGTAACGGCTATGTTGTAAATGTAAAAATGTAATTCAATTATTAAAAATATTATACAGTACTATTTTCTTGATTTTTTCTCTTATTCATCATAATTAATTAATATTGAGACATTATAATGAATTTATTCCTCAATACCTAAACAAGAAAGTAAGTTTCATTTAGGAACGTATATTGTATAGTTTAAAATAATTGATAAACAGACAAAAACGAAATTTATATAATTTGCATTGCAAAGTGTTGACTTAATTTCAGTTCTCACTGTTTACATTTGTAAAGGTGAACCTTGTTTGTGTCTTTAACAGTTTATTTTATAAATTTCTAGCATGTTTAAATCAAAGGGTCTCGTCTCCGATTTTGCTAATCGTGTGGCATTCATTTGTCCAAGATATTCACACCATTTGTGTGTTTGGATCAGTGATTCACATATTGACAACCATAATTTTGGCTATTTGTATGGAGAGACGAAAACTTTTAGCATTTAATGGATTCACCGCTCGGGTGTCGGGTCCGTCGTGATGCAGAGAGAGGAGCTTCAATAGTGCTATGGACTTGCTACCCAGGTGTAGGTTTAAGGAGCCTATATCTATCGCGTTAAATGCTCACCACCGTCCAAGCTTCTCTCTCTCTACCTAACCAAATTTGAAAAGAACCTACTAGAACTGCCTTCGTAGTAGCTTACAAGAATGAATTGATATTAGTTTTGGACAGGCCCAAGTCTTTTAGTAGTTTGTAGAGAGATTTTGCCGTTATACCTCTTGCTCCCACTTCTACGGCGTATTAATCCAAGACGCACCTATTTCAAGTGAGTTCTTTTGTGAGCTTGTAATATTTGTTGACCTTGATGGTATGGTCTTTGAGGATGTTGGTTTCCCAATGGACCGATATTATTAACTACTCGATACTCCTAAAAGTGGAATGAAACTTAAATTAGCACATAGACAACTTGTGTCCACTTGTTTTTTTATTATCACACATTCCAACTATTAAGTTTCTTCATGATATTCATCAATTACTACAAATATAATAAATCTAGCAGTTAAATTGTAGTAGAATATTAATGAACAATTATATCTTTTTGCAATTCTAAAAGAAATCGTGTTTGTTGAATGATCACGAATATTAAACGTGTGAAAAGAGACGTTAACCATAGACAACTTTTTTTCTCTGTTAACTGTTAAGTCACGCCAATGTCATTGACCGAGTTATCACACGTAAGGTTTCGTTAAATGGGATTGTGTTATTATAATTGATTTTTGTTAATTACGTTAAGAAGTTATCACAAACAGTTGTCAAGATGTGGCTCGATCAGGCGGACGGTTTCGCGGAGATATTTAAAGGCTATTTGCCTTACTATTTACTCGTAGTTTTTCCTATTTTTATTATAATGTCCCCTGTGAACCCTGTTGCCGCATCCCATGAATTTTCGGTATATAGAATGCAACAATATGATCTACATAACGTTCCCCACGGTAAGCTACACAAAAGGACTTGAAGTTCATTTATTAATTTATAGATGTAGATCATTTTGAGGTTATAAGGACTTATTAAATTCTAAGTAGACAGGTGTCTTATCTCGATGTACCAATTTTTTTTGAATACCAGCTCAAAAAATATTTGCACTTCTTGATAATATAATCTACTTGTACACAGAATTATAGTTAATACTTTGCTTAAAGGCAGGAGATATAACAATAAATAGGGCCAATTAGTAATTTACTAATAAATCTTTAACTACTTTAGAAATATAAAATTTTCTTTAATCATCAACGATATTTCATACGTGGCTACTTGAAATAATTAAAGTTTTACTATTTATAAAGTTAAACAATCATCAAATTAATAACATTGAAATATTGATAAACTGCAATAAATATAAAGTCATATGTTCTGTGAATACATGGTGATATATGCAATTTATGTAGGTTGCCGAAGCTCCAGTTTCAACTTGGAAGGCCGTTCCTTGAGCTCATGGGGAACCTCACGTCATTGTGTTGTCGCACGCCTTCAAGATATCTCAGTGGACCAGTTTGTAGAAATAAGAAATAAGGCTGGTGCCCTTGTATTGGTCTTACCAAAGAACATCACCTTGCTCACTGATGAAGAAAAAGAGGTATGTCTGGTGTTAAATAAACAGTTTTCTTTATTAATATACCTTTTGTAATGTTTTTATTATGACAAACAGAATATTAAATATATATTGAAGGTTAACATACATTTATCTATAGGGTAGGGTTTCTTAAACTATTGTCTACTGGTCACTTTAAGATATTTTATTTTTTAGCACCCTCCTATTTTCGTTTACTTGAAAACTACTATAACTTATCATATCTACATGAAATTAGAAAACACCCCCAGACCTCTACACATCAACCCTATTTATTTTTGGGTTTCTTACGGCCTGCATTCAGAAGGAACATCACGGCCCACTTCGGAAAAGGCTGATCTATACAATTGCATCCACTGTTTGTAATTTTAATCAGCATCAGGAAACAAATTGATAAATTACATAGAAAATGAACTCATGAAAAGACAAATAGAGAATTATTTATTTGATAAATTATATATATAAATTAAATCACATCATATTATTTCAAATGCCTCATAGTCACCAATTTCCAGCACATAAGACTCCTTGAGATGGCAATGATGCAGCAAGACATCAACATTCCCGTGTACTTTGCCAACTGGTCTCCGGAGTTTGAAGACATCATTGCTGATCTTCAACATAGTTTCATCACCGACGATAAATCCGGAACGGCTTTAGAGGCCATGTTCAATACCGTGTCGTCCAATGGATATCAGATAGGTGAGCACATTATACTTATCTTTATACCCAATACTCACAGTTTATGATTTTAATTCATATTATTATGTTAATATCATGTTGAAAATTCAATGAACAGCATACAAGTAAAGTATTCAGTTTCATTAATTAAACTTGTTGTAAGAATATAAATTAAATGAATTACTATAAAATACAAAGAGTTTCAACTGTATGTCTGTCTTCATAATTTATCTGGCAAATAGTACTTAAACATAGGACAGTTTTATGATAGATGATATTTGTTCATACAAAGAACATATATTTAGGATTCTAACAGAATCTTTTAAAACATATACTTGTCTTATTAGATTGATGAACAAGTTCTATTCTCTGTCTTTTCTTGGTTGTGTGTTTTTTTAAGTCATATAAATCAAGTAACCTTAGCAATTTCTGTATCAACACCTTAATATTGTGTTGTAA
>DVQP01003684.1:0-10507 GCA_018231745.1 Danaus eresimus
GGGACACATTTAAGATGACAAAACGAGCTAGAAAAAGAGTTTCTGAAGCTTAAGCTGTATGAAGATTATGATCCCGGAACGAGAAACGATTTGAAAAATATTATTAATTCTTATTCTTCTAATAGATATTTCAGTGATATGTTGGTTCTGGAGATAGGAGTATTTTTACTTTGCATTTTTGTTGTTATAATCATGCGTTTATTTTTAAATTCCATTCTAAATAAAAAATTGTAAATGTGTATAAAAATATGTATCTATATATGTATAAAACGTACATCTTCTTTTACTTATGGTGAATGGGAAATTTTTCACATTTTTATGTGTAAACAAAATTTAATTTCTTTCTTACAGTTAATAAAACACAACGGAATTACTATATAGTTTATATATGTATTAAATAATCTTTTTATCATAGGATGATTAAATATGATTAAAGTATCATACTGACATTATTTTACAATTATTTCATTACGTTTATTATTAAGAAATACTTTTAATACCTAACGGAATATGTCATTGACTCCTAGATTCATCATAGCACCAGCTTTTGCAGCTAAGTAATATAAGGTTCATGTATTTTTAAACGCATGGCTATTTTTGTCGTGGCATACTTGGACGCTATGTATTTTTATACACATGCGATCCTCACGTGCGTCCTGGGCTATAAGCTCAATTACTCGTAGCACATGTTGTTGTACAAAATAATCATGTGGCTATTTAGATATCTTTTAATTATCTAGATTATTAAGATGATTACTATGAAGATAATGAAGAAATGTATAATGCACATTTGCATAATACGTTATAATATTTTTGTATGTGATGAACGAATTGTTAAAAAATTCATTTCAATCTCCTGTAAATAAGACATTGTAACCTTATGTGATTGATTTTTTTTTGTCTTAAAATTTATTATTTTAGTATATATGTCAGTCACGTGTTTTTTCATCGCGGTAGGTGTTTCATTCTTTCAGCACGTGCCCAGTGAAGCTTCCTCGAGTGGTTTGCGATTTTGTTATCGGTTTAATTTAATATTATTCTTTTAAGATAACAGTAAAGCTCAATTTTGCTTAACGCATTTAATGGTGAGCGGGTAAGTCAAGAAAACAGAGATCTCCTTTCAAAGCAGTCCTGACGTTGGTTAGGGCATTACCGCGCGGACCCTCTGGCCGGCGGGACGTATTATCAGATATTGTGATATCAAAATTGGCTGTAGCTGCCGCGTCCAGTATTTATTAAATTAGTCAGCCTTTTGTTTATTATAGCGAAATCTACGGGTTTTCCTTTTTAATTAAAATCGGTAACTTTCGGAGTCAGTGATGGACAAAGAGTGTGTGGGCTGGGGCTGGTGGCAGGCTCGTATTGCATTGCTACTGGCACTGCCAATACTCCTCACTGGCATGTATGGCACCAACTATGTGTTCCTAGCTGCGCGTACGCCGCACAGGTGAGATGTTAAAATTAATCTCAATATTATTTTCAAAGTAACAAATCACATACGAATTAAAAATAAGAGTTCCGGACAGAATAATTATTGTAACTTTGTTGTCGATAATCTGATATTAATGCGAAATTTTCAGTTTTGCTTTTAAATTAAATATAAATATCAAGTGTCATGAAACAGTTTGATATAAAAACAACTTCAAAATAAAATAATAAAGTTATATGTGATGAGAAAGATTTTTTAAAGTTCAAGACCACTTATACAAAAGCGATGTTTGTAAGTAAAAATATTACTTATAATTATTGACTATATAAAAGGTGTAAATTTTTACAAATAAAAGGTTTTAAGGCCACTTATTTTTTATTGAAATTCAACTGATATAAGTTTATATCTTTTAGTGAGTTATTATTAAAAAGATAGGTATAATAATTTTCTTCGATCCAAAATCACAACAAATCTTGAGAGTATGTTGGATTTCTTAATTTTTATTTAGAATAAAAAAAATATGGACATTCAGAAAATCAAAAATAATTTAAAAATAAGTTTAATACTTGCTGCAAAGTAACCGAAACGTCGCTAGTATGTAGTTTTTAAAAATAATTAAATTCGCGTAGTAATCCGAAAACATTAGTTCCATATAAAAAAATGCTCGCACAAGTCTCAGATCTCATTAGACTAATCATATAAACAAACAAGTAACTAATTTATATTTTACCCGTGGATTAGTAATTAATATATGTGCAGAAAACTAAACAACATGTATAAGAAACTGGTTTTAAGTAAACATTACGTATAGGTATAAATGTAGTACATTCAATTATTTTAAAGATGTAGGTTATTATTTTTATGTTGAAAAATATTTGAAACAATGTTCAAAATAAACATAGTAAAATATTTTGTTTTCTACAAAAATCCGTACTGTTAAATGTCAATGAGGTGCTAAAAATTTTCTGTGACTGAACGTGTTGTATGTCAACTGTAGTAGAGCAACGTCCTGAAACGTCAATAGGCGTGTAGTCACTAGTGACATTAGTGTGATCTATTTAGGAAACTTATCTATTGCCAATAAGGAAGTTACAAATAAACTTGACTTATTAAAAATATACAATCCTTTGACCTTATATTTTCAAATTATCCACCCTTCGAGATTTAAATAACATCTTGATTATATGCTTCGAACTATAAGAATATAAAAACCAAGTGCTCTTTACGGTTTATTTATTGCGTGATAAATGTTAAACTCACTAATCATGACATTACAGATGTTGAGATTTTATTTTATATGTATTTTTACCAGGTAGGTTATAGGAAGTGACTAAAAAACTGTGTACAATGTACATGCAGGACTGTACCAAAACGTGATATACATATATTTTTTTAACAATGTTATCATAAAAATTATTTGTCGATTTCGTGTATTCCAAATAACGGTTATGCCATAAGTTATTTTCTTTTTAAATTGACTTCAAACCACAAGATAGTTCCCGATTAGACTGTTTATTTTTGTTTGTTTATTTATAGTTTTGATCTTTTAAATAACATAGTTGGTATGAGTTTGGTAGTGCCTACTTTTTATGATATCATGAACATCTTAGAAGTTACGAAGTTTTTTATCATATTAAATAATAATTTTAAAATTTTTTTTGGTCCTTGGGAATGTAATTGGGTGCTAGTCTTTTGGTTCGTTAGTTGTAAATGCAAGAATTAAAGTAGGTTAAAAGTACACTCAGGTGGTGCAGGTTGAAAACAAGTTTGTCATTTACCGTTTTTCAATAATAAAACGAAAATCGGGTTGGTTGTTATAAAAAGAAGTGAGATGAATTTCGTTGTAACAACAATAAACTCGTGAATTCATAAGGAAGTGTACTGTTTGAAACAAAATAATTCTCAAAGCATTAAGATCAATAATTTATCATTAAAATATGTAATAAAGTTTATAAAAGTTATAACAAAGTACTATCAACTTGTCGTGGTAAGTGGAGGGATGTTGAATAGTATTAAAAAAGTCTTGTAATAGGTAGAGAAAAGAAAATCATAAATGAAAATAATAATGAAACAAAAGTTTTCTCAGGCGAATAAAAAGAACACCTAGACTTATAAGCTTGTTTAAAACGCATACACCCATATACACCCATATACACCCATACAATTTGTAATAACTTTTAATTAAACCGTAATTATGATGATTAAAATTGTTTTAAACACACTAAGCAATTAGTTTCATCTAATAGCAGTTGTTTATTCGATTATTAATTGAATTAATGCATGCAATGTTTATAATAAAAATACATGAGAAATTAATTTTTACGACTTTGTAATTATTTATATGGTAATCATACGAATTAATGGAAATATTTTTTTATTATATCAAGTCTGTTTGTCTTTATGCTTTTTAAATTTATTCAGCTTATTATGTATGTTGGTATATATAAAGAATTCCTTGAAAAAGGTTTGGTGACTAAAACTCTGTTTTAAATTGAAGTAACAATTATTATATTTTCACTTATACCTACTGTTCAATTTTAGAAAAAAATATTTTTATTAAATTCCAGAAACAGTTAAGTCAAATTTTATATTGTTTTTCCTCAAATTGAAGTTTAAAAATCTATGCTCAGATGCTACTCATACACAATATGTAATATTAACTTTGCGGTTTTTAATTTAAAAAAAAAACTGGACTTTCCAGATGATACACACTTCCTGTAATAAAATCTTTTGTTGCTTGCCAGCATCATATTTCAATATGTCGAGAACACTGTTTTTTTATTCCTTTATTATTAATGATTATACATAATAAGTACTAAAGCGATTGAGAATGTATTATATAGTCAATATTTAAAGTGTAAGTCAATATACTAGCTGAAAATTTCCAAGAAATTAACTTTGATGCGATAAAAAGTAATTTTTCATTACAATCCGTGGGTAAGCGTGTGGCGTATTTTTGGTTGTTAAGAATGGATAACTTATAAAAAAATAATTTATTTTCCGAAGAAAACTATCATATTCAACTATCGTTTATTTATACTATCATAATAATTCTTTGTCGGGATGGATAAAACAAGAGGTTAGAATTTATCTATTCCGATAAATAAAACGGCTGTTTATATAACCGCATGATCCCCGGAGGTTGGGAGCAGACAAACTTAATCATTGAAAGCGAGCGAGCTATTGATGTGAGATCGGACGCGTGTCCACGACTCTACTACATGACTAATAGAATTTAGCACAAGTAGTCTGGGTCAGAATTAAGTTTATTCGGAAAACTAATTTAACGATCGTACCCGTGATTCTCAAGAGTGTTTATTATAGTTCTAATGAATTTAAAAATATCATAATTAGCTGTAGAATATTATTATAAACATATATATTTTTTATTCATATAATGTAGTTTACACATGGAACCACTAGACTCGTAAACGTCTCCTTCACATTTGTAGGCGCGGCACAAGCTCAACTCTCACTCACGTGACTCGACCCCATGTGCGGGAATCGATCAAAATAAACTATATCGGTCGACTGGTTTTTCGACCGGTTTATCGATTACAGGATTTATCACATACATGTAGGATGTTATTTATTTTACAGATTACATCGATATAGATGGAGATAATCTAAATATTCTATTTATCAGCTTTCTTCATTCGTTTTATGTTGTAGATAAGAGACATGTGTTAAGAAATTAATATTGTAAAAATAATATAATTACTTTGTTACATCTTAAAGCCAAATAAGCGAGTTTCATTAAAATAATTTACCACTCTCTAATCGCAATGTAATAAATTTTATAATAACATTAATCTAATATAAAAAAGTATTGTACTTTAGTGACACACAACCCTAAAAATTCGTTGTTTAAATGTCGACTGTTCAGTTATTTTTGACACGCTATTCCCCCGCTTTGCACCTAAGTGCCAATTGTAGCATGTAATTAAAATATTTATTAAAATATTTCTTTGTGACAAGTAATAAGTAAAACTAAAAAGGGATAATTTTTTTTAATTTTTAAAGTTATAACATAAAAATATTAATAGAATTTTAACATATATAACCAATAATTGAATATTTCTATGATAGCGATGAAATACAATTTTCAAATATTTAATGTGGTTACATTTCCTACATATTAATGGAAACAGTCTGTGTGTTGAAGTAATATATTCTAGTCTCTGTGTCTTGATGTATGTGCGCAAATAAATTTAAGTGTCGGAAGAAGTAACTCGTAACCATTGTTCCAATTCCTTATAATCTGTGGTTTCAATTAATAGAGTATCAAATATAAAATAACCTGTGATGTATAAAAACAAAAATGCGATTAGATAAAAAAAATTAAAAACCAAGAGAAATATTTAATCGGCGGCTAAGTTATATCATGTGGATATTTCTCAGTAAACAAATTAAATATTTAAATTTATAATAATGCTTCATAGTAAATGATAAATAACAGAACATTATGTGTAGTATAATAATGGTCTTCAGTAAAAGCATTGTTTAAATGAGTTTATGTCTTTAATTTGCTTTTTTTATTCATAATTCAAATGAATGATTCTTCGCAAAAAATAAATTAGTAGTGTATATACGATTCCCTGTCTACATGGATATCGATCAAATTAAAATGAACACATAAAAACGGACATTTTTTATTATATTAAACTTATATTATAATTATATAGTTGTTGATATCAGTTTGTGGTTTCCTTACAAGTCATGTAGTTTGTTTGGGGTCGTTGATAAGGTCTGTTTTATCGCATTATCACACGTGTCTGTGTTTAGGTATATTTAAAAAAAAGCAATGGAAGGCATGCTTTTTTAAGTAAATTCAAATCCCATCAGATTCTATCAGTAGAAATTAGTTTTCGACCAGAAAGGGAAAGCAAAATAAACATATTAAAATTTGTTCTAACGAGGAAGTAGAGTTTTATAAAGAGATAGAATATATAACATTTATAATTGGAGTGGCTGTAATTATTATTAATTGTTATTAAGGTACTTATTATTGTGCCAGTAATTATACTGGTGTTAATGTAGACGAAACTTAATTGTATTTTAAAAAGGTACAAAAACATTTCCTACACATAATTTTCCATTGCAGGTCTCGATTAGAAAAAGTACTAATTTACTTTCATTCCCTGTTAAATCTTTTTGTGTCGTATATTTTTTGTTTATTGTAATATTCTAGTAAAATCTTATGACCGTGAATTAGAAGTTTACAAAACGGTTTGTTCGATGACAACTTTTTTTATCAACGATTACTCAATTGGTATATATGACCTTTATTGCCTAATTCAATTGATTGGCTTATTTTTTTGACACAATTATTTGATATAGATGTAAGAGGACGATAATGTTCATTTAAAAAATCGGAAGCACGAAACATCAGAAATTGGCAAAAAATATTATAGTTTACGGATTTAAAAATTTGAATTTAACTTATTGCTAGTTGATTATGAAATTCTTTGTAGATTATTCATAAGCTTTCAGTTTCATACCCAGTTATTCATAACTTTTATGAAAAAATGGCTAGTTAAATTATTTACTCAATTACTAGTGTCAAAATGTTCTAGATTTAGTATATTATTTAGTGGTTCCACTACTATGTTATTATACTGAAGCTAGTTTTCGTTAAGCAAATTCCTTTTCGATCGTATTTGCTATGTACATTTACGGCGGTGAGAATGTTTTATATTTGGTGATTTGTCTGTGAAATATTCTAAAGGAAAACGTCCATAAATATACCAAACCAACCCGTTTCTTTTTATCCACTACTTAAGTCAGTACAAATATGTACTTGTGAGGTGCAAGTTATTTATAGAAGTCATATTTTTATGTACATACCTGTTTGGGCACATTTAGTTGAGCCGTCGCAAAGACGCCATGCAGGCAGTTTACATTTTAACAGGTGATTTATGCAATATGCGTGTGTTCACAAATATTTTACTTACGCAAGCATTTTCACAACTAGAAAGAATATAGGGTTACATTTTGCGATAAAAAAATTGATTTTAATTACATTTAATTTGTGAAATATAAATATATGTATAATATTGAGTTAATAGTCTTTGATATTTTAAAGTAATAGGTGGTTTATGTAATTAAATTAAAATAATCGATATGGGTCCAGTAAAGGAGGTCATTTATCTTGCTTCTTTATCGAGCGACATATCATTTCAATTATTTTTTTTATGTTAAATTTGATATTTATAGGCCATAATAATTTAAACAAATCCCTAGCGAATTATAAGATTATAAATATATATAAGAGATGATTCTTGGTGTAAAGTGTAATTTTGCAGAACGTTTCATATGTTATTGATCTTTTTGATAGATAGCAACCACGTACCAGATGTTAGTGTTGACATTAAAGTTATTATTTTTAGAGACAAGGAGTAGTGGTCAAGCCAGTGATTAAAATTAACAAAGTTTATCTAAAAATATCCATGAGACATTCGGTCACGTGACTGCCATTTTCTTGGACCCAACTAATGAAAGTTAGTGTGTAAGCCTGATATTTTATAAATTTTTATGAAAGAAATTTATTTTATAGGTATTTATATTTTTTTTATTATATCATGTTCTAGGATGTCATAAAAAAAAAACATTTTTATAATAATGGCTTAAATGTTTTGTCATCATTCTTAAGCATTTTGATAAGGATCTAAATAAAATCGTAAATGATTTCTTTTTTGTTCTTTTCAGGTGCCATATCCCAGAATGTGAAGATAATAAAACACTAACGGGGCCTGTGACACGAGAAGAGTGGTCACCATCTTGGTCTACCTGGGCATTACCACCAAATTCTGAATGCCATCGACACCCAACACTTGTTGGAGTCTGCAGCGAAGACGGTTTCGATAATACCACTTTTCTGGATTGCGAAGAATTTGTGTATCAGCATCACACCAGTATTATGGCTGAGGTAGGTGAAATTGTATAGATGGATGAAGGTCTGGATGGAAAAGGAATAAAATATCAAATTCTACCCCAGTTACTTGTAAAGCACTATGTTAAATCTAATATATACTATTTTTTACTTGTTCCAATTTTACTGTAAACATTTTGATTCAATTGTTAATTTATATGTAACCAATATGTTGTTTTTTTATCAACAGTTTAGTTTAGCTTGTCAAGAGTGGAAGCGGACTCTCGTTGGTACAGTGCATAACGTTGGCATGTTAGTTTCGTTGCCAATCATGGGCTACGTTTCCGACAGGTTCGTATACATTGCGCAAATTTAATCTCTAAATACTCTATGAATTTGTTGAAATGAAGGACACATTACTCAAATTATATTTATTAATTTTCTAAGTTAATTTTAAGCATGTTTATTTTAAATATCTTTATTTAATGTTGTAATTTCTTTTTTACAGGTACGGTCGTCGAGCTGCTTTGGTGACATGCGGCGTAGGTGCTGGTGTTGTTGGACTAATTAAATCCTTCGTCAACTCATATCACCTTTATCTGGCCTCAGAATTTTTTGAAACTGTTCTAGGGGCAAGCGTGTACCCAGCAGC
The DNA here is from genome assembly GCA_018231745.1 of Danaus eresimus. Taxonomy (NCBI): domain Eukaryota; kingdom Metazoa; phylum Arthropoda; class Insecta; order Lepidoptera; family Nymphalidae; genus Danaus; species Danaus eresimus. The sequence goes on from DVQP01003684.1 coordinate 8,953, forward strand.
TTTTGTTCTAAGTAATTTTTTTTGAAATATCTCCATCTACATATGGTAAATATTTTTTAAAATTAGTGCTATGACTTATTTGTTGTTATATTACAGTGATTGAATGGTTGGGTGTAGAACACCGAATTCTGGCCAGTTTGCTTCTTGGAATTCCTTTATCACTTGGAGCAGCTTCCCTAGCCCTTTTAGACTATTTGACGGCTTACTGGCGAACTTGGGCACGATTTGCATACCCACCTTCTTTTTTGTTACTTTTATACCCATGGGTGTTACCAGAGAGCGTAAGATGGCTTGTAGCTGGAGGAAAAGTCAAAGAAGCAGCTCGAGTTATAAAACAAGCGGCAAGAGCTAACAATGTTTCATTACCTGAAGGGACTCTTGATAAAATGTTGTCCAGAGATCAAGTTACCGATAAAGTTTTAAATATTGTAGAAGAAGAAAGCATATTCAGAGCTTTTATTAAGTAAGTAACAAAACAATGTACTGTAACATTGATTAAACGCCTAATAGAAAAATTTTAATGTGTAAAAAACTATGTATTTATTAACTCCGGTATTACCATTATAGGTACAGCGCATTACGGCGACGTCTGCTCGTCTGTTTTGCGTGGTGGTTGTGTGCAGTATTCGTATTTTACGGTTTAGCAGTTCGGTCTCATGCCCTTGCTGGTTCCGCACATGCTAATTACGCGTTGCTCGCCGCTGCAGAGTTGCCAGCCTTGCTTCTAAACACGATGCTCTTAGATCGAGCTGGACGACGACCTTTGCTCACTGCTGCTTTCTTGTTGACAGCTGTTGCGCTAATTGCAATACCATGTCTGCCTGACCGTGAGTATAGTAATACATAGGATAATAGTAAATAATATTTAATTCAGAAGTAATCAGTCTTTTAATACAAGTTTATTTTATATATATAATATATTTTATTACAGATGAAAGTGGTTTTGGAGTAGCATTATTCCTTGCTGGTAAGATGGGAGCTACAATGGCTCTAAACGCTCTGTATGTGTATACCGCTGAATTGTTCCCAACGCGTGCTCGTCAGCGACTGCTTGCAGCATGTTCAACTTGTGGCCGTATTGGAGCAATTCTTGCACCGCAAACGCCTTTGCTAGTAAGTTATCCATTATAAAATCATCAAAATAATATTTAAATTAAATGAATAAAATAACGAACCTTTGTAATGAATAAACTATTTAAATGTTTGCTCACCATATCATATATATTTAATAAAACATGAAATCCTATTTTTGTCCATTTATTGGTAGAAAATAAATAGGGACTTGATTCGGTTTTATCAAAAGATATACGTTATATATTTTTTCTTCTAAAATAGAGTTTATAAACAGGATATGCTGTATTATTATTTATCAAATTTTTTTTGATCAGGCTCAGTACGGGGCATGGGTGCCCACGACGTTGTTAGGCGCACTCCCGCTAGCGAGTGCGGCCCTTACTCGGTTAGTTCCCGACACATTAGGCCGTCGCCTCCCAGACTCCTTCGCAGACCTTGATTCTTCAACATCTGCTATTTCTGTTTCAACTGCGCTACCCTA
>DVQP01003685.1:0-10507 GCA_018231745.1 Danaus eresimus
TTTAACACGCAAAAACATGAAGTGGATCCTAAATGTCTATATTCTAATACTTTTAGAGCACTAACAGCTTGGTCATATAAAGGAGGTATAGCATGTCAAGAGGAGGAGGTTATTAGGGATATATATGTACATCTTTACACATACATCATTTCTAATTGATTTCTCATTATATTATCCTAGAAGACTTTATCTGATGCTTCTTAAATTTAACTAAACCGTCTGTAAATTATGAGATTACGCTAACCAGTGCATCTGACTGAAACAAATATTTATGCAAAAATCTTTGTATCTTTCTATCGGCGTAATGTAAAAACCATATAAATCAAGAAACTGTGTGTAAGAAATTTACATTGTCTGTGATCCAAAGATTTAATTATTGATGTACAGCTATATGTACAGCTATATAGCAGGGGACCAATATTTTGGTAAACGGGTCTAAAAAACGTTTGTTTTTCTAACCCATTACTATAATTTGATCCAGACCAGTACCAGTTAAATAGGAAACAGAAAACTGTTTATTTAAAATAGCCTTCCATAGAAAATGTTAAAACTCAAAATACAAAATAATTTTTAATTTTTAATTACAAGTTTACTTTAACATTAATTGACTGTCTAGCATAGAAATAAACTATATCTTTTTATGTAATAATCTTCTCAAGTTATCTTAAAAAGTAATCCGAAATCGACGATCCTCTGTTATATTTACTGACATACCTCTATTACGCTTCCATTATATAATACTTTACCCAATAATCAAACTTGACATTATAAATTGATTTTGAGCCAGAAACTAAAACCGTCGTGCATTGTGTATAAAATTGATTATTAATTGACTATTTATAATCATAAAATTAATAAATTATATGAAAAAAAATTTTGGTTCTTACATAAAGATAGGTGAATAAAGACAGGACTAAAACTCAAAAAGTTAAGTTAAAAACCGAAAAAAAGCTGCAACACAATCTTTTTCTCTAAAATGGTAGTGCATAAATTCCAAAAACCTCGTCAACTAGATTTGAAAATTAGCATAAGCAGAAGAAAGAGAAACGATTAAAATAAATATTTTTCTTTGTTCTGTTACTGTTGTACTTTGTTCTGTTTACAAACTCAACTAATGGTTAGTGTTATAAAGAAAGAAATAACGTAGTGTCACTTTCTTACATTAGGTGCCTTTAGTGAAAGAATCCATTTCAGAAAAGACCAATAACTACAAGTAAAAACATTTTAAAATAATATTATGTCGTTTAAAAACAAAAAATACAAAATAGTACTTGAAAAAACTACATATTATTGTTTATGTAACAAGGATTTTTTTATTTATTTTTTATTTATTATGCTAGTTATTTTGAAATATGTATGTATTAAAATATGTTCGTAAAACATTCATAAAATTTATAGTTTGTAAAATAAACAACTTCAATGTATGCTAAAAATTTGTTTTGTAAATAAATACCTTTAAATTATTGAGTAACTTCATTAAATATTAACTAATTTCATGAAACCAAAAACAGATTAAGCCGTTATTTTTAAGATAAGAGAAATAAATGCGTATTTGCGTATCAGGCTACAAAAATCGCAACACCAAATTTTTATATAGCTCCAAATATAAAAGCTTTTCTAAGGAAATACGTAAAATCTATGTAAAATCAGGACCATGGTTGAACAATTTAATAAAAAAGACGGTGTAAAAAATACCAAAAGGGTTAATGTTTTTTGCTGAAATTAGGAGCAGCATATAAAACACTTTACATGAATAATGAAGTTCGTGTCAAACATTTATTAAGTAGAATACAGTCAACGGGAGGGGTCTCACCTAAATTATTTCACACTACACGCTTAAGTATTCTCTCCGGAATAATTTTCCCCTTTTTAAGTTAAGTCTAATATATAATATTTTCACAATTTTATATTAAACTACCGGTTATATTTTTATTATATCCACTGAGTAGCGGCTGAGATATACTCGTTGTTACGTAGTGTACATACTATCGCAATAACACCTTTAGTGATGTTTTTATTTATTAAATATATATTAAATATCTCTAGGAATTTTACTCATAATGACTATTATATAATACTCATTAACACGCGTTGAATAGCCGCTTCATTTTGCTAATACCGAAGGCTAGGAATTAATGAAATGACCCAGAAAAGGAATGTCAAATGAGACCAATGTAAGCATTTAAATGCGACAGCAGAGTTCAGGAACGTGGAGATAAAATTTCATTGAATATCTATTCACCAATTTAACTTGATCTTTGTTTGTAATTAAATTTATTAATATATTATGAGATAAAATTGTTTATAACTAAAATCATTAACCCTTATTTGTCTAAAATTCAAGTTAGCTAAGTAAAGAAAAAATTTCGGTTTTTAACTGATTGCTTTACTATGTTTTTTTTTGATACTGAGAGCGCTTTGATATTATTATTATGTTAAGTAAAATGGTTGATATTGGATTGGGATCTAAAGTACCGATTTGCTAGATTTGATAAACACACTGAGGATCTTTAAAAATATTTAATGTTTAATTTATCTTTTGCTAGATATGCTGATGTTTTTTCTTCATACATATATTTAGTTCTTAAAAATCTATAGACGAGGGATAACAGCGTTTGTTGCCGTTACTACAGGATTTTTCGCGATAAAATATTTATACAAAATGTTAAAGATAGAAAAGAAATATTGAATAAATCACTTGTAAATATCTAGATAAAACTGAACGGAAAACAGATTGTTTTAAAAATTTAGGTCTTTCATTAAATAGCAATCTGAAGTCGAAAACGTTTATAAACAAAGTGTTTGATAGAGCATAATAACATTTTCATAAAATATTGTATAGTTAGTAATTAAAAGAAGTGAAATTCTTATTATTTATACTCATTAATCAAGACAGTATCGAGTAAATGTATAATTATGTTTCAATATCAATATTCCTCACAACTGCACTTATTATTAGTAGTTATTTATAAGTAAAAACTTGTTCAGTGCCCGTATCTGCTTATGAGATTTTTTTGTTTACTTTTTATTCTTAACAACTCCTGTTTTGTCAGCATATTTTCTGATTTCTTTTTGAAACGTCGGTTGGACATTCGAATAAAGTTCGGATCTTGGTAAAAAATAAATTTGTTTCTTCATGTCTTATATATTATAATACGTTAATTTAATAATTGGAGATTGTGGAAATTACACGACACTGACGGCAAAATAAGAAAATTATTAAATCATAATTACTGTTAAACTAATTCATAATATCTATCATTACTTCGCGGTAAGTAAATTAATTTTTATTTAAATAGGAGATGGCTACTTGAGACTTAATAGACTTATACGATTTTTTGAAGATTTCCCTTACATTTTTCTTCTTACTTTTTTATTATGGGACGACTTCTCTGACATTAATCCTTTTCAATAAAAAAAAAATATTAATAAAAAATAATTCAACCATAAAAAACCAGTATAAATGATAATATAATTTTTATGCTATGTGTTATAGTTGCACCACGACTTCATAAAGTAGAAATTTGCTAAGCATTAACGCAAAAAGCTTTATTATTATGCACATAAAACGGAATTTTTAATGTTTATCTCAACTATTAAAGTTGCTTTAGAAACAATAAATAATTATTGGACATAATAATATTGTAAAACTAAAAAATCCCAACAAAAAATTTAATAGAATTTTCATGGCATATTTTTTTTAAGGAATCTGCTTTTGTAATAAAAAAAATATACGTTTAATCTAGTTCAATAAAATTAATCAAAGGAATCAAATATTTGATTTTGTTTTCATAAAAGAAAATGAAGTATTTTTATTCAAATTATATCTATGAATACATAGATATTAATGGGCTGTTGAAAAATAATTTAAATATACATTAAGTCTCGGAAGACTATTTCATTGTAAGTATTGATAAATGCTATTATAATCTTCGAAATTGTAACAAATATTTTTTATAGAAAATATACTTAAAAAGTTTTGGGAAAAAAAAACTTGAAATCGACATTCGAAGACGGCTAATAAATAAACAATCTTTTGTTTCTCCTTTTAAAAACTTAATAAAAATTCATAGATTGTATGAAAGGTGAGCAACAAACACTAAGAAGAATAAAATGAAGAATCCTTCTGGTTCCTCGTATCTTTGAACCTTAAATAAATTGTTGAGCTTCTTGCAGGCTGTGTATTTTGTGTCTGCATTGCGGCCCCGGCGCTGCAGTAAATGTCTCAATCCTGTTTCCTGAAATTTCACACCTGATCCGGTCTATGTGTGCAACTGTCAAAAAAATCTTATATCTCACAGTAATATTTCAAATAGAAAAATATGTTCCAATAAAGATATCTTAATAATTGTTGTTTTTTATCCCTTATTTATCCAGTCAGTGTTGCTTTGATATAAATCATTTTTATTCTGTCAGTTATTCATTACACTCGAGGATTGTTAATGACAACGTTGAGTGTTGTTGATTAATGTCATAGACTAATAGAAGGTAGATTTACTTTACATTGGTGCATTTACTTTTGATTATTCTTTGGATTATTGGAGTTTTCTTTACAATACAAAATTATTTTCTTATGTACTGCACCTTGCATATAATAAAAAAATTTAAATAGTGTAAAGTAGATGTTATACAAATAATTGTAATTCAAGTCAAAGTAAAAAAAGGTAGGATTTAATTTTGATAATTTAATGATTTTTATATAATTCTGGAAATATTTCAATATAGGCAAAATATATTGTTAGACTAAAATTGAATGAAATAACGTAACTTTTTTTCTCCTATAATTAAAAACAAGTACATACACACCCCTCTTTCAAAGTACTCTGTTATAGAAAACATGACATTATCGAAAGCAATACTATATTTTTAATATCCTATTAGTAAGGGTATGCTAAATATTAAAAAAGCTCAATGATGATGATTTAAGCACTTATAACCAAACCATAAGATAATAATAGTAATATAGTTAAATAATTATATAATAGTCTCAGTTTAGTCTAGTTTTATCTGTTTGAATGAATGTTTATTGTTGTGAATTTTTATTTGGTTCATTGATACCATTGCTTCTTAAATTTAGTTTGGTTTTAATCTTGTGAAAGAAATGAGTCGAAAAAAATTTACTCGGTCATTTAATTACTGATTTGTACCAAGACATCATAAACAACATATTAAAACCATCATATAACCTAGGACGCATATCCCTTTCTTTGGTATTTTCTGTACCGACCTTTTTACTTTTAAGAAACTATCACAATGGAAGAAAAAATTTAAAAGTAGCAACATGTGTAAAGATTAATTTTTTTTTAATTGTAATAATTTAATAAAGTTAAAAACTCTGGTCTCAGAAAACATATCACATTAAATTAGCCAAAAATTCAAAATTTCCGTTTCATAGTTTTTGTATGGCTTTCTTAACGAATGTTGCTCTAAGTCGCTTCTTTCGTAAGCCGACCGTACGTACCATCTTCTCTTTTGGAATATATATATATTTATAATCTACAATATATGATAGTTATAAGTGAAAATAGCTTTTCCAAAACCTAAGGTATGCACGTTTGTACATGGAAAATACGTAAAGTTTACCTCTATAACAAGTTCCTCAAGCCTTGAAATAATTTTCTGAAGAACTCAAACTAACATAGAGCTTAATTTTTTAAATATATTCCTTTAATTGTCTATAATTTGCATTGTATTATGCAAATTGTACTGCCTTTTTACAGCGCTTTTATCTATGTTCTGTTTTTTGAAAAAAATTCTATAGCTTGTCTTTGGCCCGTTTCTGAGTAGTAAAAGATTTAAAATTTCGATAAATTAATTTGTTCCTCCACGAACCCCTTCCTTTTATAAAATATGTCTTATACAATAATATGACATTTAATTGGTATTTTGTAACAGTCTCGTGTATATCTTGTCATAATATTATTTTGTATATAATTTTGCGATCCATTTTCTGTTATTAAATTTTGCTACGCTACTTCTCAATATATGACAGATGGATCCAATAAATTCTCTTGTTTTTGTGTAATGTAATCTTTTATTTATGGTGACGCAGATGTTCTTGTCTTTATTTAATGAATTGCAGACAAATTTATTACTATTACATTTTACGAGCATATTTCTGTTGCTTGAGATAATTAAAATATTTTCAAATATTATAGTGTCACGATATATATGTCCAAGAAGCTATCCAAAAGATTATTTTTCTACAACAATTAAAACAAATATCTTTTGCTTCTTCTAACAACAAATAATATTCAACGTGCCATTAATATTTTTTTTTACTTCACAAATATTGTTTAATATAAAAATATATGTAAACAGTATGAAAAAATGTTTAAAAATAAAGCATGCTCAAATACGTTATTAAATTAATATTTACTTGAAATAACGATTTTTTTAAATATTTTATCTAAACTTATATTTTAGACTACTCAAAAACACAAATAAAGTTACATAGCAAACATTAGATGAATAAAATAATCCCGAGAGACAACTTAAAGTTTTTATTACACTTAGATTCAGTCATAAAAATATATAAATTTCGCTTCAATTAATCTAAGCTGATTTTTAATATAAACGAAATGTCATTAACTTCGTTTGGATATGTAAACTTCATAGCTATGATTAGTATAGCATATTCTAATCAATAGCTTTGATTTCTCTTTGCAACTTCAATAACAGAAAATACCAATGTTTCTTCCAAAGGACACTCTTTAAAAGAACAGTTAATTATTTTAAATATAAATGAGATTAATCTTTTATTATGATAGCAATACTATAATTGATAACAATATTATTATAATTATTATAATGTACAAATCAGTTCTTTGAAATATGTTTACATTTAGACTTTTTTTTATTTTATAAAGATAATTTCTGTTATGTAACGTTTAGTTGATAATATTAAAGGAAATATTATAATACTTATTTCCTTCTTCTATAAGAAATATGTAATTATTAAATACCTTGGACGGATATAATTTCCGTACATCCATATATAATTTTGTAGTGTTGTTCTAGTTAAGATATATTACATTGACATAGGATTGTTTTGTTTGTAAACAATATCGAGGCTTATTTCTTAGTCAACAAACACTGAGCACGAAATACAAGGCAACTTCTACATATTGCTAAAGCTGGCTTTAGGGTTTCGTGATGGCTATTTTCGCTATCGACTTTTTGTTTTTCATCTAGTATAAATAAAACAACATTTATTTACAATACATTGAACTGAAAAACTTACTCAGAGTGAAACGTTTAGCGTGACCCACTGTCAAATCTTATTGAATTTTGAACGCAGAAAGATTACTATACATACCATTATCAAATTGGCCAATCATGACAGAATAGAGAAGTTTATTTAAATAATATATATAACTTATCAAGATGGAGATTCCAAGAATAGTCCCAAAATCAAGGAAATAATACAAAGTGATTAATATCCTGAAGTTGTGTTAACGGAACGTTGTTATTTAATATACTTCTAAGAAATGTCCTGGTTGTTTCCTGGATCCTACAGCTTAATTTCCACAAACAGCAAATTCAATAGTTTATAGATTTTTTTAATAATCCAAACTTAACCCGTTCCGACTGCTTTTTATTTCTAAAGAACCTGATATAAATAATTTGAATGGATTGCTATAGGCATGTAATTAATTTGTTTTACGTTGAGGTCATTTAAACCTTAAATCAATGGCATGAGCTGAAATTAATAATAAAGCTGTTTATTAGCACAAAAGAATGTTCTATATGAAATTTAATATAAATCTTGCAAGTTTGTTATTGTTAATAAACGGAGTTTACAATTAAGATCTCTTTCGTTCAATTCGTTTCCGCTTTGTTCATCTATAAATCCGAACCGCAGTGTATTTGTTGTCGATGTTCAAGTGATTTATTGTCTTGTTTCTGTTTCTGTACTTCCAATTCCAGTTAAATTCAAAATTATAACAGAGTCCATTAAATTTCATGAGCGGTTCAAATGTGAACTTGACGTAAATATTAGTCCCCATTATAATAAACCATTAATTATAAGTTATTCTGAAGTTTTTTTTGGATGATACGTGTTACATTTTGTTCTCCATTGCTTTTATATGTTTTTGTAAAACTTGGCTATATTATTTCTGGTATTGCTCTTATGCTCTTATCTGTACACCAAATCATTATAATATAATATCACTTTAAAGCCTATTAAGTGCTATTCCATTATGAACTACGAGACAGAGTCCAAGTCTAAGGTGAATACATTGCTTACGATGATAATTAAAAGTTTACCAGACAAACCTTGTGTAGGTAGTAAAATTTTTAATACATATTTTTTTTTAAATTCCTATTGGGATTATACTCATAATTCTGTTACCACAACATATTTGAACGAAATCAAGAAATTACTGTTTCAAACATTTTGACCGACATACCAACAATTTATCGTAAAATATCGCACTATCTATCATAAGAATCATTTTAATATCTCATAAGGAAAAAATAAAGTACGACAGTAAAAAGAAACCCGCAAAAGTAAAACGCGTAAAATAGATGAAGATAGCGCCTTTAAGATGTAGATAGCAACAATTAATCAATGTTGGAACGACTCGTTCCTACTTTATACTTCGTAATATTTTATTCGATGGGTTGGTATTATTACGAAAATATCTAACTTTTTCAATAGTAACTAAAGTTTTCAAAATACTACTGAGTAACTATAATATTTATATTTTGACTCTTATAACTATAAAAACTCTGCTTCTTGTAAAAACTCATATTTATTCTATGCTAGAAGTAAATAATATTTCAAATTATCTTTAATATCATTTAAAAAACGTCTCTATAAATAGACTACGAATTGGAAATAACGGAAATACAAGTTCAATGTACTGTATTCAATTCAATGTATTGTACATGTATTGTATAAATTAGTTTTGAATGATAATGTATTATAATATTAATACAAAAGAAATTTAACATTTTATGCTATAAGCTTGTTATGATAGTTTTAAAGAGTTTTTAAATATGTCTATAACTGAATAGTTTATATAAATCCTAGATTTATTCACTTCATCGTGAAATTCGATGCTAAGAGTTTAGTTCACGTTAAAATTACACAAGCAAACAAAAGGAAAAGGGCAGGAAAGGGTGAGAAAACGGAAAGCTCTCTCTTACTCATCGAATGAAACGCAGCCATTAAAAGTGACTTCAGCCAAAGTAATTCGAGACAGCTCATGTTTAAGCTGTAGCAACTGACCCTAGCTAGGGTCTACCACCTTCAAAATTAATAAACAACGACTAATATTATTATTTTTTATAGTAAAATGGGCAAACGAGCAGACTAACTACCTGATAAGTGGTTGGTTCCCATTGCTCATTGATATCTGCAACGTAATATTGCGGACGCATTGTCGCCCTTGAGGTGAAGAGAAGGGCGGAAGGATGCTAACTTTCCAGTAGCCATTGTTACAAAGAGCATTGTCATTTGTCTAACTGAGGTTTCAAGTGCATGAAAATTGAGTGAAGTTCTAGCGTCTTTAAAATGGTAAATTTTCATAAAAACACATGGCTGGTTCAGTTTCGTTGCGCTAAATTCACTTCCAACAAACAACAACAAGACATTAATTTAATCACACTAAATAGAAATAATATAAAAATTCACATCGTTTTCAATTTCCATTGACAACTATATCAGGATATCAGTATATTACATACTTAATATTAGATTTTTGACACTTATACCTCTTATAAACATTAAACAAAGAATTCATCTTCCCATACAAGTCTTCATAAAATAGCTTTTCAAAAAATATCTATTTTAAATTAAATTACTCTAAATACTATTGTACAAGCAAGTAAATTGTCTGCTATAAGTGTGTGAATAAACGTTATGTTTGTTAACCGAAACTTAGGTTGTTATAAAAAGTTCAATTTTTTAACTTCTCAGTATTACTTTAAACGAGTTCTTTCACGTATATGTATTTACTATACTTGACACTCGCTAATCCACAAGAGGGCTTTAAGAAATAACTTTAATGCTAGTTAACTTTGACATTTGAACTCCCTGGAAGCGATAAAACACAAAATACGGACACATTAATTGATAAAAAAATTATTGTTACCATAGACAGGTTATCTCTCTATTATTTTATTATTCAATGTTCTTTAACTAAACATCTTACGGATGGTTAAAATAATTAAATAAAATGTTGAAATAATATTTAACGTATTTATTTGTGGAGTTAATTAATTATTTAACTTATTTATATCCGTATATATTTAATGTATTTTCCGAGATTAGCAAGATCCGATGGTTTCAGCTTTAGACTTGTCTCATATGGACTAAGTTTAAAAGCAATCTCTTTAAAGCACTAAGAGTTTTAGGGTGACTCATAGATAGCAACGTATTATATCAAAAGCTCACAGCATTCAAAGGAAAGTTTGCAGTCCAACGTAAATGTTACAACCAAAATGAAACCAAAAAAGTCTCTTCAAATATGTTATTTAGTATTTTGGTATTTTCAGA
>DVQP01003686.1:0-10504 GCA_018231745.1 Danaus eresimus
TTATATATACATATATTTGAAGTTAAGCCTTATCCCGGCTAGTTTTCATGTCAGTACATTCGGCGCCTGATTCCGTGGGCCTAGGTGAGATGCCACTCCATATTCATATGTAATTAACACGATATGATCGAGCGCCTTTCATATTTGAATACCCACCAACACTCAGGGGCCTGCATTCGCTGGTTTTTGAATTTTAAATATTATAAGTTGTTTGAGAACCGGTTATTTTAGTATCACAAGGCTGCGTGAACTGGGAGGACGTATTAACATTCTATCAATACTACTGTAAGCTTTTTGCGGAACATTCGCGAAATCTCGTCTACCCTAAACCGGTCGTGCGACGCCATTACGAAATTTCGGCCATGTTTGTTTCGCGGAAAGGCGGCAAAAGAAAATTAACCTAGACCCGATGGGCAGAATCCAATTGAGATTCAAATATCGAATCAGTCGTGGTCGTCGTGGATGTGGAGCTGGTCAGATAGCACTGTCGGGGGGTAGGAGTGGGGGGTGTGGGGGGTAGTGGAGGGGCCCGGGGTTCGGGGTCCGGGGCGCGAGGCGGGCAGTACTCGGCCGGCGCCGCCCGCGCACTGCCGCGCGTTCATTGCGTCGCCAAGCGTGCACCGCCGTAACCGAGCACCGAGCACCGACCGCAGACCCGAAATCCGTGCATTTCTCGTTTCAATTTCGCCCAGATCGGGTTTTCGGTTGCGGCATTTCACAACGTGCAGTTCCAGTGTCCGGTACTACGCTGTTCTGTACCAGCCGTTCTGTAAACGCGTCTCAGTGAACGAGATGTATCTTCGGATGTGACGATCCCGCGCCGGTGAGTTCTCATTATGTTTCTGCGCAATCATTTCGACACTTAATTGGATATATCTTTTTATTACCTTACTATTTTAATTCTCGCCGTGAGAACAGAATATATCCGACTGACAATGTAATGGTATAAACGAGCGGTGGTTTCAGTAAATATATATTTTACATAACAGCCACAGCATCCGTTATATAAAGCGATGACATTACCTGGGCAGGTCTTTATTTGATGCCGGGTTTTTCCGGAGATCCGGGTAGTGCGACCCACGCAGGCCTTGACCGCCGCGAACTTGCCGAATATGACGCACGCCCATTAGGTATAACATCTCAATATTAAAACACTCCGCTAGAACGCTCGAATCCACGGAATGAGCGGCGTATTTTAGATTTCCAACGTAAAAATCAATAATGGGTGTAAAACAACGTTTTATCGATATATTTATATATATGAAAAATGTTAGTGGTTTCAAAATTAACTATGTTTCTTTATATTTCAAAGTACACACACAAATGCTAACATACATTAGAAAGTAAGCCGCTCGGACAGCTTAATGAATAAGTTGTGAAATGTTCCGTCGTTATGTGTCATTAGCCGATTTTCTCGACGATTTGTAATCTCGTACGAAACGAGAAAATGATGAATGCTATCTTTATATTAAAGTTGCATATTTGATGGATTTCTGTTGCAATTAGGGATTGGGGATTTGTGAGTGAATGAGGCTCTAATATAACCAAGGGTAGGATAGGATATTGTCGTGTGTGAACCAAATACAATTATAATAATTTCTTACAATCTTAGCACAAGTGTCAATTAAAAAATGCGGGTAGTTTTATAAAACTTCGTGACAAAGATGTAATTATTTTTGAAGTTTGTTTGGTGAAATCTCTTATTACAAGATTAGAAGAATATAAAAATTACTATTAAACTATTTTTGTACATGATACAGTTATCACAATTTCATGTACCATAAATAAATTCAAGTCTAAAAAGTTAAAAGACCCGTCCTATATTTGAAAAATAATTTATTCATAAAATTATTTTTCAAATGCATGCAGCTTAATTGATTATTATTCAGGAATCCGAGAGCGCGTTGATGTCTTTTACAGGATGATTTTTGTGATCTTTTTAATTAATCTGACCTATGTCACTAAACCCATCACTAATAATATTAGTTACCTTTAAATCGTGCAGATATTTATTGCATATAATAGTTTGTTTTCCTTGTATCGATACAAATTGATTTATTAATTAAGAATAATTTAATACATCGCTAGTTATATTCAACTTATAGAAATGTTATTTTATTAGAATATATTTTTAATTAAGCTGTTATTTATTTTATATATAATACTGCTTAATGCTTTTAAATATTACTCTGTTCTAACGAATGTTAAATCCTTGTTGTTTATTCCAAATATTTGAACACATATTTCTTTACACAAAAACTGAGTTTACGTATACATGTATTATTTGAATTGGCGAGGAATTAATAGAATTTAGCTTTAGCGTTCAATAAACTTGGCTTGTCAACGTGATACAACTTGGCTAGGAGCTGACATTCCTTTCCCACCTTCCATGTGAATAAATCTATAGTCTTTCGAGTGTTGAGCATGTCTTCGGTGTATTCAGACCTTCGGGTACAGATTGTGCTGCTTCCTCACTTGTTACCACAATATTATTATCATATGAATTAAAAAAAAAACTATCATTACATAGATGTAGATTGTTATTTCGTGTATACCGTTACACATTGTTCGCGGTTCTTGGTCGAATACGGATTTACATATCCACTGACCGTGAACGTGCCGCCGTCCGTGTGAAGAGACGTAAGAATGTTCAAGAATACGGTACGCTAACCACAAACACTGCGTATTCTAGGATTAGAAACATATCTATATATTAATATTTTTGTTATAACTATCGTATTATATAAATATAATAATTTATCACCTAATAATCAAAACATAATTCGGGAGATAAAATATTAGGATATCTGTTGAGGGATCTATTAAACTTGACACATGAATTATATATATGCTTAGTACGCTCTCTTCGTCTATATAAAGAATGGTCTTGAAGAACATAAGTATTTGAATTACTAACTAGTTGCCCAATTTACGGCGTCACCGACCGTGGATTTCTCGTGTGAAACGGAACGAGCGGAGCGTTCGTTTATATTCTTATACAACTCCAAATTTAATTAGAAATGCTTCGGTAGTCGTTTGATGATCGCATCAATGTCTTCATGGTTTTGAACGTTAAAGTTTTATTGTACCGAATTTTATAATTTTAATTGGATTGTACATAATTTTAACTTGGTTAAATTTAGTTATTACCAAAACTCTGGTTTTAACGAGATGTTTTAATATCGTCCGATGTTGTAGATAGGCTGTAGGTGGTGGGTATAATAACAGATTGTATGATTTTTTATGAAGTATGGTCACCCTAACGCGAAGCTCATAATAGAGTGCATTAATAGTATCATCACGATTGCGGCCGACGCCCGTCTGAATATAGTCATATCTTCGTAGGCATCGCCGACTGGTCGCACGGTATCTACAAATTTTATCGTATAATTTAAACCTTATTGCAATACTCATAAAGTCCACAGCTCTCGAGTTTGTGTTATTAATTTTTATTCTCAACGTCTTTGTTACAAGGCGTTGATTCTCCAAATTACCAACTGTTTCCTTGAAATATTTATTGTTTTTTGTTGTTCGAGTTATACGTATATTAACACGCTATTTAAAATGTTTAGCGATGTTATGTATTGAGATGTATTTTACGAATATTTTACTTGAATTATTACATTTCATTATATTTTTGGTTTAAATATATATCTTATTTAAGACAGTATTAACAGGTAGGATTCGTTCTGTGTTATTATTAAAATGACAATGTTTTACAAGAACATTTCTCTCAACCATAAAACTAAAGTCCCTTGTTGTCTTTTTTTTATTTCTATATACTCCAAGACCTGCAGGGAAGTGACTTGGTGGTTTAATTTTGTCTGACAAAAGGTTCAATTATGGTAACTATATAACTTGTATTTTTCTTGTTTAAGTGCAGTCATAAAGCCCTTCAAGTAACAATGCATACAATGGGCAGGTATTAAATAAAAATGTGCACATTCTTTTCAATATTGTGAGGTAAAAAAATATTTTGCAGGTAGTTCTTAAAATACATTTATTATGTCTTTCATGTTATGTTTTAATCTAGTAATGTTATTGTAAAATATTAGTTTTTGTCGAAGTTTCGATTAAAATTACACGTTATGTCTTTATCCCCAACATAAAAGTATATTTGAAAGTAATCATTGTAATTGCTGAATTATTTCTTTGGTGTAA
Source organism: Danaus eresimus (assembly GCA_018231745.1). Classification (NCBI taxonomy): domain Eukaryota; kingdom Metazoa; phylum Arthropoda; class Insecta; order Lepidoptera; family Nymphalidae; genus Danaus; species Danaus eresimus. The sequence goes on from DVQP01003686.1 coordinate 4,162, forward strand.
ATGTTGGCTTGGGAGACTGTCAAAGCGGCTAATGACTCGTGAAACGTCGAGTCGGCTTCACGATTTCATTTTCGTATTCGACTTTAAATGTGGAAAATGCTTTTAGTTCTAATGGATCAAAACTTTATAGCTCTGACTTTGTAGATATCTGTGGTAAAAATACTTTTTATTTTACAACTCGGTTGAATCAAAATATAATAATTTTTGGTTTACACTTTAATAATTGTGGGTTTTTAAAAGATAAATAGATATAAATGATATATTTAGATTGTACGAGATCATTTTTAGGTTCTTAACAAAATAAAAACCGGACCATAGCAGGTAACTTAAAGCAGGTAGGGACACCTGCCTAATATCTCGCTTTACTTGTGACCATTCAATCTTAGATCCCTTGTGTATTCTCAATGTTCCCTTCCTTGATGTTACGTTTATACAGTTGAAGGGCGAAAGAGAGCTCATTCTATCTGGTTTTGCCGCTCAGTCACCTGTGATGCTCGCACATCCTCTTTTGTGTGTAATTGATAAAAGTTCCCTGCGAACATCTGTCCAGCGCGAGGTAAATCTTTTTTGTTCGCATCCTAAATTGCACGTGTGATTTAAAACTGCTAACAAAAAGTTTGATGTGAATATATTATTTTGTTATGTAGCATTCTGTTTTTGTTTTACATTTCCTTTGAGTGATTCCACAATCAAATTTTATACTTTTTCATGATACATAACTTTGTTTCTTAAGTATCGAACCTTCCGTTGTAAGTACTGAGTATTCAAGGTGATTTTAAGCGTCCATCAACTTCTTGTAAGTCAATTTTTTTTGTTAAGGGATTCTAAATGCTACGTTTCTGAAACAAAAGTTGTAATCCTTGGATTATAAAGTTTGTTTTGGGTCTAATGTTTCTCACTGATGGCGGCTAACAAAATTTATTGAGAATGGTTTCGTTTAGTAATAAAGAAATATGGTGTAATGAAAATATTATTATTAACATTACATTCTGCTTTCGAACTTATCACAATTGAAGAAAAACTTAAAAAATTGTAGGAAATTCGAACAGGAATTAAGATGATTTGCTATGAGATTCGGAGAAATACTTTTACCTAGATAAAATTATTGATCTCAATTAATATTCAAAAGAGTAGTGGCAAAAAATATATACTTTTATGTGTTAAAGATAAGGAATTTGAAGGCAAATTTTACAAATTAAAATAAACGAAAAAGAACCTTAAACATTCTTACCGTATTGCCTAATAGCACAGTTACACATACATATTTTTATGAAGCAAACGTAGGTAACGAAAAAGTTTCAAGGATAAGACCTGTTTTTTATTGAAGTTTATTATTGAAATATAGCCTTTAATATAATTGGGATAAGAAATATTTTTGTTACAAAAAACATATTAACAAATTATACTTTAATAAGCAAAAAATGTCACTGGACCGGTCCCATTCACCTGTTTCCGTTCGATCTACACCTGTGTTTAAAACTTTTTGTAATTTTATATTTGTATTACAGTATTCATTATACCTTGCTCTCAGTGTTACCAACACTCATTCAGTCTGAGTGCTCATTTCTTTCACTATACATTTACCGGAGACCGAATTCCTATCTTCAAATCCATTGTACTGTGAAGGTTTGTGGACGTTGGTGGTAACCATATCCTTATATTACCGGTAATATTGCTGTCGCAGGTTTTCTGGTAAAGGGTTCTAATTACTAAATAGGTATCTTTCATACCGTCATGATGATTTTGCTATACACCAGCCGTTGATTGACATCAATATTGTCTTCTATTCCTGTTGTTACATTTTGACAATTTCTTGTATCATTGTTGTTGCACATTGTATAGTTATTTTCATTTTATATTCAATTAAAATTTTTGGTAAGACATGTAAAACTTTATCTGTTTCTATGTACGAAGCCAATATATGTGTAACTTCAATCTTCTCACTAGTGGCGGGTATTTGAATGCGTTTTGTTTAAATTGTAAACGTGATATAGCTTTTTGTTTGGTAATATTTTGCAGCGTGTGTTTTGGAATACTTATGTTTTGTTTACGACTGAATTAGTTGTTCGCTTTATTTTAAATAAAATTACATGTTTCTAAACCTTCGTGATATACATCGGATATATGGAGTTCTTGATACAGAGATGTTTCGTATACCTATTTACCTCATTATTATTAATCCTCGGTTTTATTCATATTTTTATAGTTTTTGTTTTCAAGCCGAACGATTGAATCGAATGATTGTTGTTTGCATTACCTTAGTAAACGCATATAGATAAATACATCTTAAATTACTTAAATTTATTTCACCGATGGATAACATATGGATTCCGTTATTTAAAAAAGGTATATCTTCTTCATGTAATATTTTGAAGAAAGTATTTTATTGAGCTTAAATCTAAGTAACCATTTTGTAGTTATAATGAATGGTCACAACACATTAATTCTAAAATAATGGTGAGTCATTATCAAGATCCGCAAAACGCGCATCGTGCAAGGCGCCTGACATCCGCAAAAGGCAACTAACAAACTTGTTCCTTAAAATATGCTATTACTGGTTTCCACATCTATTACACTGTCTTTAAATGGCCGCCTGCTCGCTATAAGATATATATTGCGCACTCTTGAATTGGCCAATTATTGTTACGTCAGCCCAAATGGCGAAATTACTAGCCAATATATTCTTCAATAAATTTGTTGTGAAAGATTTCTAGATCACTAGAAAAGTTTCGTTAAAACTTTTTCAATACATCGATTATTTTACGATTGAAATAGTTCTCTTTGCTCCCATATTTGGCTGTTTCGCTATTTATTTAGGTGTCTTCAACGAAAAGATAAATTGGCTATTAATAGTATAGACCATATACTATCTTTTTCTTAATTTCTACCTACCATCAGGAGGAATAATATTCAAGGGTTCGCCAGTCTTTTTTTACAACTTGTATAAATATGTTGAAATATATTTTAATGAAATATAAAGCAAATATTTCCAATTTTTGATTATGAGCTCGGAATTTCATTACATAGAAAATAATAGATTGCTAGACTGTTAGCCTTTAAGACAGAGCCACTACGGTTAATAACCAAGTCTACAAGAGTTCTATTTAAATCCTTGGAACAGGATGTCACGAACTCCAGGGAGGTAACGTATTTCGTCCTTCATGCGTCATCAGGTAATCAAGACGCGACAGTCGCATAAGTATTTATTAATTATTAATTTAATGTCTTTTCAAAAACGATGCATATAAAATTCTACCACCTTCGTACCCAAAAAATCTATTTAATTTTAAACCTACATTTTATTTTTTTTTTGTTGTAAAACAACAGAATTCAGTCAAATTTGTCTCAAGGCTGTCGTTAGCGTGCGTTTCAAATACACAATTTAAATTCGATTCTGGACGCTTAGTCGATTTGTATTCATAAGTGTGTACGGTGTTTGAATAAAGTGTTTTTGTCATCCCTCGTCGAATTGCCTTGTGGGGACGTGACGTGAACGAGACGAGTTTACTTAGAAATCGTATTCAGAAACAGGTCAAATTAGCCGTGATTCAGAGAACACAATTTTCGCGATTCAAATACTTTACACATATTTTATTTGAACAAGTAACTTTTTTAATACTTAAGCGTACACATTTCCCTGTTAAGAGTATTCATTGGAAGAAGGTCGAATCACTGTTTTTTGCAAGCAAATTTGTATTCTGTCAATAAATGAACTTGAAATTAGACTATTTCAAAATGTTGTTAGACTATTATTTCGCACAAACATTTTATTCTCTTTTTCCTTCAAATCTTTATAAAGGTTATCTTGATAGACTGAGTTAGAACACGTAATTGTAATAAAAACTGATTTCACAAATTCACGTATCTTTTACTATATTAGACTATCAACATGTCCTTAGATTTATTTCTCGAGATATACAATGTCAGCCATATTAATATAAAACTAACATATATATATATGTTTTTAAAACTGTATTTAATTATGTTAATATAAATCAGTTGATGTGGACATAACTTCGACAACGTTTGTTTTAAAGTGCAAATGAATTCAAGGTTGCCTTGAAAAAACAAGCAGACCAAATATTTAACGGATCGGTCTAAAACTCGAGATTCGTTATTTGTGGGGCCATTTACATTACATTGCAATAACAATTTTCGGTGTTAAATATGAAATACTTTACTGTGTACTTTTATAGCTCGTATAAAAACAACTTGTCAAAAACATTGCCTTCAAACATCCAACATTCTTTGCACCAAGGTCAGTTTGTCGTTTCCTTGTAAGGCCCTAACCGTTGCTAGACGTGAAGAAATTATATCACGTTTCAACCTCGGAGGCGCATTGTAACTACAGTTACACGGAAATTTAAAACGGAGGAAAATTTACCAATGACGATTCGCCATTTCCTCGCCGCTAACTATCCAAGCCGAGAACCGTCATTATGTTATAAAGCGGTGTACATACAACGGAATAAACTATTGAAATTACAGGTACTTGGCAATTGTTTAATTGAGGGTGTTGTTTGAGAATAAATTTGTTTTATTAGATGCGTTCCGTTGTTCAACGACTTATTTTTACCCGTTTTAGAAGTTTCTGCTGTGTGTTCAAGCCTTTTAATTTTAACGACTGTTTTAAAGTTGTTCGCTTCTCAAACCCATAAAAAATTCTAAGAAAGAAGTCTTAGGTCTGACAACCGTCTTCAGTATTCGTTTTCTCTTAGGTGGCCTGATGTATATTTATTTATTACAACATAAAACATCAATACTTCTTGCTAGTCATATATTTGTTTCAAGTCTTTAATTTTTTTAGGTTCTATTTGAGAGTGAATATATAATAAATTTTGCCATTATATAAATATGTAAAAATAGATTCAACAGGAATAAGTCGAAATTGTAAGCGCTTTTTTGTAATTTTGGCCAAAAAAATTGTTTTACTTTTCATTAATATCGAATCAAATGATTGAAAGAATATATAAAAGTGTATTTAAGATGGAGAGAAGCGATTGAAGCCTCCATAAAAATGCCTCCATTATAATTTTATCGATACAATCCCCCGAAATGAGCCTCAATCTTTTTTACATAAATTAATTTATGATTGAATTTTGCAAGTACTGAATTAATTGAATGTCTCAATTGAAGCACTTAAAGAAATAATAAAATGTAAAAAAAAGGAATTAATTGTATGTAAATGACTTACCTACCTTTTATTATGAAGTTACTATAGATATTAAAACGATGTATTTGTAATAATTACTGTAACATTACATTTAATTATATCATTTATTTAATTTTTTTTTATCTCAATTACAGGACCGCAGCCAGTATGACGGGCTTGAAAAGTACGCTGTGGTGATTCTCAAATTATAATTGTGTATATTTTTATAATAACTTATAAGGTTTGTGCATTATATGTTACGATGTTTTCAACAATAAATATTAAATCTGAAGAAGCTTGCTTGGATATTCATGAAGAATAATAAGACGGAGGAGTGATGGAGGAAAGACAGGTTATTTATCTTTGGTTATCTAGCTGTATGAGTATAGTGACGTCATAAAGCTAGGTTACCGGAGTTAAGGACCGTCTGGTTACGACGTGCGCTGATACAACCTAAGGGACAACTCTGATACCTGAAGATATTCGGGAAAATAAAAGCGAAGATAGTATTTGAACTTAATTTATCTTATGTTTGTTTTATGTGCTTATATTATATGCACCCAATGTTTTTATTTGATAAGTATTTAAAATATTTTAAAGAATCTCTTGTTAATTGTATCAAATTAGTAAAATAGTTCATGTCTGACATCAGCTGGGGCTGCCAATGTGTCTAACCTAACCTATATTTGTGTAGTGTATGTATGTTTTAGCGTATTTCAATATTATCCACTAACTGAGAACTATGTAGCCAAATTCTTGTCGGGTTCTATTTTAGAAATGAAAAAAAAATATGCGATGTATTTTTGGAAAAATAGAATATATAACATTATAACAAAGCATTTTCAAAATGTAAATTATATAAGAGGAAACATTACAGCAGTTATGATTTATATCGATACGAAACTAATAATACAACAAGTGAAATGGAACTAAAAGAGAGAACAAGTTAAATTCGCTCAAATTATTTTTAATATTAATTATTCATTTATTCAACTCATACAAGTTGCAAATTATTTATTTAATGTTCTTATATTTCTCTACACCTACTCTTTGCAAATATCATTTTATACCAATTTTAATTCAGTTTCAATCAGTACGGCTCTTATAAGCTCCTTATTTCGAAGAAACAGTAAATGTATAGGTGAAAATAAACGTGCATATGTATGTATGTGTGTGTGTGTGTGTGTGTGT
>DVQP01003687.1:0-10502 GCA_018231745.1 Danaus eresimus
TTCTTGTATTTCCATTGGAAATATTATACCTAAATATATGTATATATATATATATGTGTGTGTGTGTGTGTGTGTGTGTGTGTGTGTGTGTTTTTTTTAACTATCATTTCCTTAGCAAGTGGAAGTCATTTTCAATCATTTTCATCTTTGCATACATTGTTTTCGATAAAATACATTTCAATGAAGAAAAAGAAAAACTAAATAAAGGACTGTACTATAAACGAGCATAGTAGTACAATAAAGTACTCATTTAATTGGTAATTAATTTATCATATAAATTATATCTTTGTGTAAGTATCCTTGCAGGAAATGCGGGATGCACTTCATTTCTTTAACAATAAGTGATGTTCTTCTAACTCTTATATCACGTTTCCTCTATCAATTAATTAAGATCTAAGCGAATTAGGGTTCGTTGTGTTAAACTTCTTGATAGGATAACATTGTGCCATTTAATTCGTTGATAACATCAAGTTCGCGCAACCTTGACTTCGTATTGTTTAAAAATTCCGATAACACGGCATTTGAATTAATGATAATTTAATCTTTACGAATATTTCATCAATATCAGCTTGCGAAATATCATCAAATATTAATACAAATAGTCTACTTTACTTTGATATAAATAAGTATACGTGTAATTTTAGAACTATAATAACTCTATTCTGGTTCTGTTATAAGAATAGAATTTATTGAGTCGCGCGTAGAATAATTTTATGGAGCAGTTAGTTTAATTTACTGTAGATACAAAGTCGATAGCTCTAACATATAATATACGATCGTTTGGAACCTGAATGTAAACATGTAACATAATTAATCCGGTTCAAACAGGAGTCCTGGAAGGAAACAGGACTGAAAATAAATCGCCCTTACTCTGAGCTTGTACTAAAATAGTTGGATACGACTTCCATTTCTCTAGGGCCATTACCATATCCTGCGCTACAGTATGTATAAATATAAAAATTAAATATATACCCGTCACCAGAACCGATATTTAACTCACTGGTGCTGACTTATACATACTGAATGAGACAAATAGCTTTATAATTTGTATTACTTTATAAACTTAATTTAATTACGATACGAACATAGTTATGGAACAAAGGCTAATTACATCGCGAAAGGTAATTCGGTTCAGTCTGAGGCTATAATAGGTATACAGATAACATTGTTATTATGTAGCGTGACTTGTATTGTGATTTGACGAGGGTGACACTAGGTCGTTAATCATAACATTCTTCCAAAATAAATTTTTGATTTTCAATTTCAATAGAAGCAGTGATTAAGTTCCGAATCCTTGATTAATGATATTGATTTATTATAAAATTGACCTAAAATATACATATGCTATATTATCTTTACCGTTAAAGTTTGTAACATAAAAATTTTGGAACAGCATGTAAAAAAAACAATGTAACATATCGCTGTGTTTATGTACTGATGTGTTGTTCAAATGACGTATCGCGTCTTGTGAAAGGCACGTACATGTGTACCTGATATAACCCCTAATATCCTACGGCCCGGATGTTGAGATTTTTTAGATTTCCGAACTTTCTCACATTATAACCCGTTTTTTGTACACTATTTGTCAAAAAATGAATAGTGACTCATAACAGATGTTATTTCATTCCAACAAAGTAATATTTATATGCTATTTTATGATATTTTCTTCATATAATTAAAATGATATGTAAATAAAACACGTCAATATTGTGGACACCTTTACCGTTAGTAGTTCAGTGGAATTTGTTGAAATGCGCATTGTAAATCAACTTCATACTATCTCTTATGATAAGCGAGTACAGCTTTATCGAGTTTGAGGTAAACATTACTCTATATCTCTGATTCACTTGACATGTTTATTGTATATTATTTATAGTAAGTCCACTTACCTTTTGTGTATTACCAGGTTTTCTATTTTGATGTAACAACTAGTAACTTAGCCTTAAAATGCATGACTTGAAATATATCCAAACCGAATTCCGGGATCATTTTCGGGATATCTAGATGATAGCGTGATATGGTCACACGTAGTTGTTTTAATGACGTCATTACCCTGATAATGACGTCAGATCCAATTTATCCTTAATGTGTTACTTATTGAAATTATTTCACGTATTATTATCTTGAGGTTGTCCTCTCAATGGGACGCAGGTGTCTTCTCCTGGCTTCTCTCCAAATTACAAACACAACTCTGACAGTTCAGATTTCTTGTTACACCCTACTAACGTCTAAACAGATTTAGTTCGAAGCTATTCACAAAATTTATAACATCTGACTGAATTATATAGTTTTAAAATATATAATTGAATTTAATCCAAAGTTTTTTTTTTAAATGTTACATTCAAATTCTTGTTAAACATCTTCCGTTTTCATTAAAATATGAGCAATTTACATAATGTAAGAGCAATTAAAACGGCAAATTATCCAGCATGTAACCGAGACATGTTCCGTATCTCTAAAATCTTCACGCTCACACAAACATTAACATAACTTGAATGCAGTTCCTTATCTGTTACCAAAAATATAAACTTGTATTTAAAAAAAAGTCGTGTTGCGTCTTTGACAGGATTGCTATACTGTCAACTTTTACACGGGGCTTCATTTAACATACAGCGAAAGTGACAAGTGCGTGAAATAAATACTTCCAAACTTATTTATTTAGTCTGCGAATAGTCATTATGCTTTCAGTTCTTTTGGACTCGTTTCTACTCTTACGATCTTTGACCATAATTTTTTATCGATTAAAATTAAAGTAGCAGTATTGACGAAATGAAATGTAAATTGTACATTTTGTTTCTCAGATATATCTATAACATATTCGTTTCGATAAAATGGACGTATATTTATAGGTGACTATAAACAAATGTACGTCTCGTCGTTTCAAAGGTCTTCATCGGAGAAATCCCCGCCAATCCGACCACTCACGCTTGTCTATAGGTTCATCGCTGGCAAAACTTTGACCCATTTCAGACGGTGAATTAGTAAGGGTTCCTATTATACCAGTCGTATCTGGCTTCACTGACACTGTAATCACCGCCATGAGACTCTACAATTAGCTGCCATACTCGTTTTCTTTGTGCACGCTCTGACTGTTTAATTGTATGTCTCGCTATGCTTTTGTTTTGTTTGATAACCGACTGCGCTTCAATGTGTGTGTGTTTGTTGCTTTATTCCATTTTTAAATCTGACAGATTTGACATTTGAGAAAAATATAACATGTGATTGGTAAAGTCATATCGTGTTACCAAATTTTTAATAATACAAAGTTTTTGGATGCGATATCAATGAGAACAGTGTTATATAAGGATCGAAATTTGTAAGCGTCTTCCAAGCGTTCATATTTCACTTGCATTACCTAATTCATAACGTGTCCGTGGTGACTGTTGTCAAGATAATTTGATTTATTTAACAATTAAGCTAATGCGTAAATCCCGTTGTTAACTGCAGCAGTGACAAAATCTTAAACGATTTGTCACCACCGAGATTGTAAATCACTGGAACTGCTTTATTTAAATGAGAGAAACATTAACAAGGAGCTTACCGGTGGCCAGTGTGATGCGTCTTCCAGGATATATTTAAAAACATTACGCTTCTGAAAAGAATTAAATATATTTAATTGAATTCCCTGTTCGATGTATGTTTAAATAAGCATAAAATTAAATTAGAAAAAAAAAATTGAAGTCATTATAAATAATTAGCGTAGTAAAACATTTGATGGCGGATGTATAAATAATAGTTATATGCACCGTCAACACGAATACCAATTACGTTCTGTTTTAAAATATACATGTTTATATCCGATGAACCATTTACACTTATTCATTATTGAAACCAACTAATTACGCTATGCTTTTATAACTGCAAAATATAAGCTCGAAATGCCGAAATTTATATCGCCGAAGGATTTGATTTGTTTTTTTATAGATACTTCTAGAGGGCCCTTTAAAATAATTTTTGCAATAATGTTTAAAAAACATATAAAAAAATACATAAAACATATATCATAATAGTGTTTAAGACTAGCTTATTGGTTCTGTTTCGTTCGCGAAAAAAAGGTGATGTTCAACGCCAAAAATTTACATTCCATGAAATATGAAACATTAAAACGTTAAAATGTAAGAAAATATATTAATACTTACAAGATATAAATATTTTATAAGGCGGTTTGCTCGAGCCTTCAACTTTTTAACTCCCACAAAAACTACAAAGGAAATTAAATTTAACGATAAATTGAGCATAAAAAAAACGTACCGTTTCACTTTGTAAATTGCTGGTTAAATTGCTACAACAGAATTACAAAGTGTATAGCGTTGTGTCCTAATAGTAAAGCGGAATTAATTCGTTAAATCGATCAGGCCATTATTAAGTTAATAAGATTAAGTTTGCTACATATAATTTAAGCAGGAAACGTAATTACTATTCACAAATACAAAATAAACGAAAGTTAATTGAAGTCCGTCGACCATGTGAGTAATTAATGTGTTATAATATTTAACTATTTGATATTTTATAAGAATTGAACACGGAGCTAAGTTAACTGATCAGTCAATCCATCAAGCGCCTTGGACAAGACCCCAATACAGTTAACCGAGTTTGAAACTAATTTTGTTTTTTTTTGTTCTAATGTCAACGCCCGCTCTATAGCTTACAAGAGTAAATAAAGGCACACAAATCTGACGTACGAAATAATACTAATCTAAATAATCGAAGCTGGCGAAAGTCACTCGCAGATTGTTTAGAAATTACGCCTGAACGCTAATATGTGTTGAACTATTGATTATATATATTGCCGGAAGTATTTGAATGGTGCAGTAATTTAGCTTTCTAATTCAAATCATAGATTATCTGACTATTGATTCTTAGATCAATATCCGATATACAATACAGTACTGATAACAGTCGTAATATTTTTATAACAACAAATCATCTCCAACTCTCTGCTTTGTTTGAAATACAAATACACTTGTCTTAAAAGCTTTCCGTGTGGCTAAAGACCGAATTGTATTACTCTTGTTGTCACCTTATTGGACGTCGCTTGCTAACGAGACTAACAGGCAAGAGCGGATTTATTTTTTGAATTTATTGCTTTATTTCACAAATATACCTTTTCGGTCTTTTAGCAGATGAAGTTTTGAATTTATGAACATTTTGTCATAATATTTCAAGGAACTTCCGTTGGAAGAAAAACAATTATGGTACGTTTTAAATAGAGTATCTTTACAAAAAAAGCAAATAAGTAAAGTGAAATTGTCGAAATTGTGGCCAACGATGACACATGACCAGCACCGTGTAACACTTTTTTGTCTTTTTCTATGAATGAAATTGAAATCCAACTCTAACGAAATCTAGTTCTCTTATAAAAACCTTTCGATCTGTTATATTGAATTTTAATATGGACCGAAGAGTCGTGGGTTGGAAATAATATAAACACAGTTATTTCAGTCCCGACGCCGAATGCATTTTCACCTTCAAACAAAAATTACGAGTATTTTCCTTGCAGACAACTCTACAAAATAGTTAATATATTCTTCCTATTCAACTTTGTCATAATTCTTGGAATATTAATGTTGTCATTACGAAGTCCTGTTTGCTAGCTTCGTGGATGGTTCATAATGATTTACACCCTCCACGCCCCGCGGTTATTTCGGATTATCTGCGGACCCCGCTTTCACCTGAGATAAATAACTCAAGCCATCCTTGCCTCATGACTTGCTATCGACCTACACAAATCTTTTCCCTTTCAACGCTCTCTCCGCTATTTACATGATATACCATTTTAAATCCCTCGTTACCGCCATCACGATTCAAAACCTACAGATCAGTCTAATACGTGTTTGCAATACTCCAGCGATCCACGATCGTATTAATAATTAATTAAAGTAACACTTAAAAGCCGATCGTCATATGCACTATTGTGCCCTCAGGTGAGTTTTATTAATGGATAGTGTTTTAACAGGGGTCAGACATTGTTTGGCTCGGTCACGCTAATGGAGTCCCGTAATTCAGCCTCGTTGCAGATTTCTCTGCTGACGGATGGCTACGGCCATTCCCCCTGTCTCGTTAGCGTTTGTAATCGATTCGATGTTTTTATCGTATGATTATAGAACGTGTTACATTATTGCCACTTGTACCTGTCACAATCTGTTAATCGGCAAGATTAATGACTGTGAGTCTTCACATCGGAAACTAAGTTAATGGTATTTAATCAATTTCGAGAACGGTGACTCTTAAAAAGTATTCCCACTATGCCTGTATTTGTGGAATTAATAATAATACAATCATATATATTCTACAAACATTCTGTCTAAAATTGTTTTTATATAAGACAGGATGTTTATATAATACAAAGTGAATGGACAGTGCATAAATTAATTCCAGTGACATTTGAGCCTGTTTATGAAGCACTGTTAGTTATTGATAGTGTGACTTTCTTTGTTCTTAGAGAGCTGTTTCCAATCGCTGACCTCAGCGGTGGAGATATTTCAATATGGTGAATTGCGACTGGCATTTGTATTATGAACAAGATATAAATATATATTTCTATATTCAAAAAAGTAAGCAGTATTTTATCATACTCAATATGCTTCTATTCATATCGTCATAATGGTATATATTTTAGTCTCCCATTTGCCTCTCCTTAGCGTCGCGGTATTGTCCCCTTATCTGCATTTTCACAATGGTATTTATTATAATATTAAAGCTGACTTCCTCCTTCGGACCAAATGTTCTTGGAAATCGCATTGTCAATGGTTAAAGTTGATTCGAATATAGTAGTGCGATGGTCGATAAACTCACCATATACGGACCACACACGCTCGCCAGCATCACGATGTTAAGGCAGGGGTAGACTGTTAAAACGAGAAACATCGCAAAAACTGCTAAATGATGTCTCTCAAAATGTAATAACAGCGTAATTTCGTCGTGCATCGTTGAAATTAATTCGGAACCCTGAAATTAGTGAGTTGCAAGAATGGAACTCGAGTTATTTTCTAAATACTTCCAATGCAGATAACAAAAACTTTGTAATCTTTTGTAGTATAATACTCATGGGCCTCAATTAGTGCGGTATGTTTACGCATCGTAATGCTGGAAAAGGAGCGTTTATGGAATGAAGTTTTGTTTCTTCCTTAATACTTTGATCTCTCGCAACCGCACTCTTCAAAACGTCAATGGCTTTTGTGAATACAAATCTTATGTTTTCTTAGATTATGAGTGTGTAAAGCACTTAATAATTTCAATATTCTTTGCGATGTCTTCAACGAGTAATAGTTTATGAATATAAGTTTTTTTAAAGTATCTACAGATGTGTCTTAATCGTTAAAAAACTGTGGAATACCAACAACATCCCTAATATTGTTGACATTGGTGACTACTTACCATCGAGCGCTCTTACCACCTACTTGACCTTAAAGAAAATAATTAATCGTACCAACATTGAAGTTATATAGAGTAAAATTCTAAAACCCTATCCTATCAAGCCTTTGAAAACAATATAGTGATAGCAACAAGATTCTGTATTCATTCCGTATGTTTAGTCTGCACACATGTGTCTCACGGAAGCTTCATATAAAGCCATAATAGTATTATGAAGTATAAAGCTCTGTCGTTTTACGACGACACAAGTTGACACAGTTTGACATGATATCGTGAACCATTGGTATAGTATGTGACACGCCAACATTGTTACCACGCAATGTACGTCCCTTTGATCCCTTCATTGAAGTTTGTTTTTAGTGGACATGCTCACAAAATCCTTTGTCTTATAGTTTCAAACCAAAATATATAATGAGTTGTTTAACAAATGTCTAGACTTAAGCATTTATAGTTCAAACTTTTTTCTCAGACTGTAGTGAATAAAATAATACTTTCAATATCCTTTCAATATATTAATTTTGGAGCAACGAAGCGGAAACTACAAATTTGTTCATGCTCTTCGAATAAGATAAAATGCTCATTACTTAATTGCCATTTCAATTTGCTTTAAATATTTATCCTATTTAAAGAATTATTGTCATTCAAAACGTTTTATTGTAATTGACTTTTCTCTTCTCAGCTTAGAAACGTAGACGATCTAAGATTTGTTCTTAACATATTTTTTCTATTATCATGGAACGCACTTCAAAACAAATTACTTTCTCCGAAATAATGTAGGTACTTATGATTAGTGTAAAGGATGTTCGGTAACTATCTAGATCAGGTCAAATCCGTTTTTAACGACCCAAGTAGGAAGTCCTAATTCTATAATTGTTTGGAAAACATCGTACAGTCCGGCTGTGAATGGACGCGGTTTGTTTTCTTTGGTAATTTGGCTTAAGATGCTCGAGAGATTTCAAAAGCAAACTTGTCTGTTATTTTCAAACACTCGAGTTGGTTGGATTATAACAACTCATAATTGACTAACACCCATTGAGTCTCTGTAAAAATGTTTGTTTTACAAAACTGAAACCCAGATATAAATTGATAGCAAATATTTTATCAGTTTCTAGGGATATGGCGTGTTAGTACTTCACAAGAGACCACGATTGCTGCCAATAAAGCACTCGAATTCGCAGGGAAACTGTTTTTTAAACCACGTATGGTTCAAATATCCCGAAAGTTAGATTTTAAACCATTACTCTTGACCGTAGACCCAGATTTAATCACATAGGTAAATATAATTAGTTTTGGAAACTTCAGTAAACTTTAACGTGACTAATCAGTTACTTGACAACAGTAAAATATAAAATTGAAGTCAAAATCTGTCAATAAAGGGTAGTAAAGTCGTTTAGTACAAGCGAGTAAATTTTATTATTTCGTTTCCGTATAATGTGAAGCAGTCACGACACTGACGTAAATGAGCGACCCTCACGGAAATTATCACTAAGACCAATATATACATACATCAATGTTAATAACATTCTCAAGGTAAACTTTGAATATTACTCCCAACGACTAATTAGGGTAGCTATTTCGGTGCCATAGCAAAAAGGACATAATAAAGGTCAACATTTTTCATTACTTTCAAATAAGCTCGTATATGCAAGTCAAGATAATCAGGATACAAATACGAATTCTGATGGAATCAAATGCTAAAACGCAGCATTATTTTACCAGGTTTCTACTAAGGACCCTAAAACAAAAACATGACTATAGATAGAGCCGGTCGGCCGCCCGCGCCTCGGCGTTCATCAACATACAAAAGTTACGATGAACTCGGTTTAGTAGATAGAGGAAAAACTTTGAAATATCGACACGGAGGTATAGAAGACTTGTCTAGTTTAGAACAACGTCATAAGTCATACACGAATCGAGACATGGATGACATAACTGTCATAAGCTCGGAAGAAATAACCAGACCGAAGCGAAAAACTATTGAAGGTCTGGCAAATGGGTTTCGAAGGACATTTTCAGTGAGAAATAGACGCGAGCCTGAAGGTATTCCAATGGAAACGTTTAGTATAACCGGTGAGGAAAATTTTGCTACAGTCAGAGGAGCACCGTTCGGTAGACGCAGATCATTATCAAGGGATAGAGGTTCCTCTTTACTTGGAAGAAGTTCCTCTGAAGGTGATGTTAGGATTCCCTTGCCTCGCGCCCCATCAGCGAACCCCACTCCAAGACTGCATCGCTGTCTTCGCGCTCTCGGAGGAAGCTGGAAGAACCTACTACTATGTGAGTCTTCGCGTAGCTTCAGCTTTTATCATTCATTAACTTAAGGCGCTGTGCGTGTTTGTGATTGTAAACATTTAATTAACTGACCAATTAACCAAGTCCGAATAAGTAGCGTCAGTAAACAAATCTAACCTTTCGATATCACACATCTTACTCTAAATGGTAGCTAACCGTTGGCCGAAGCGTTATTATCCGGGTAAATTAATTATTATTATTGCCATCTGTATAAATGCTTGGGACGCCAGTTTAATTACATGATTAGCCGCAATATTTAGATGAACATAATGCTGTGTGGTTGTGTTTAATTGGATGTCAGAATGACTGCAACATTGAAAACTAATTTTATTTTCAACTAGTCTTTAACAACAGTTCAGTAGGCTACATTATTTTCTAATCCTATTACTTCAATTTCATTTATAATTATATTTAAACACAAGGTATCTTTCCCTGGTTATGACCCCCAATTACAGAAGGTACATTATGAGCAAACATACCGTCATCCTACACGTACAAGGTTCAGAACTTTTACCATGAATTTTGATCCAGCACTGTAGCCCTTAGTATTTAGCATTATGTACTATTTTGGCGTATCCAGTCCCTTCAAAGGCATGACACCTACCCGTTTAAACGCCTCCAACAAGGAAATATAATGAGTCATTAATATATTGTAATCTTAATGTACGCTATGTGGGATGATAGCATATGACAATTAACATATTTACATTCGAATCGACGTAACATCAATATTTCATAGATGGTAAACGTCTGTAAGTAAAATCCTCCTATAGAATATATTTCAATTTTAATGTATGGTCTTACTTACAATGATATTAAATTATTTATATATATAA
>DVQP01003688.1:0-10501 GCA_018231745.1 Danaus eresimus
ATATCTAAATGTAAATAAAAATAATAGTGGTGTTGTGGTGATTATGTTCTAAAGAATAACGAACATACGTAACATGGCTGTATATTGTTTTCTTACCATGGATAATGCCGAAGATCTGGTCCTCAAGGCATGTATGGTTCCAGCGACCAGCATGACCGCGAGCCCCGCCGTGGCCATATTCCGAGGGTCGCTCCACGATCGTAACAAAGCTACAGTACCCATGGTCCAGTCACAGCACAACGCCTCTGGCAGAGTCAGAAGCCAGGCGTTCAACGCGGGAAGATAGGCGAAGGTCAGATGTCTGAACGAAAATTTATTGGTTTTTAGTACTAGCTTAGATTTCTTCCTATAATTATAGTCACGTAATTATGTTATAAATTAGTAAATGGCATACCTCGCGGGTGGGGGCGAGGCTCCAGCAGGGTTGTCGAACCGAGTGAAAACTGGCAGCTGTGCGCCCATAACGTGTAGTCTGGCAGCCAGAAGAGCCAACGTGGCACAGCAGACGGTGGCGACCCTGCGGGCTGCTTCCCCACAGGCACATCCCCAACCTCCCTTACCCCAATATTCCAGCCAGGAACTACCAGGGCTGCCACGTCGCTATTGTGAACAAAATAAGAAAGCTTATAACTTTATATATAGTTTTAGTTAGCACTTTGGGATTCATTTACGTAAAGCAATATGTGCCCGTACAACATGTGTACTTTGTTAGATCTATGCATTGCCAAATTACAATGTTGGGGACGGAGGGATGGTTGTCTGTACGGAGTTTAGTTTCAAACTTCGATCCGTTTTGGAACAAATATCTGAGATCACGAGGCACCGAGCGATAGTTTCGAAGTTTGGTTCACGACTCAATGACATCGGTAACAAAGTAAAACCACATCCACAGACCAGGCGAAGACCTAGCATATTGATGAAGGTAGGAGTATAGCGATTATTTTAATAAAGTTCAAAAGAATATGAATGCATCTTGTCTGAATTATTCTTCAGGATCTCATTTAATTTTAAGTTAACGTTGCTTCAACATTAAACCAGAACAATGTTTTTGATATTTAAAATAAATTCTGACTAATTTCTATATACTAATGATGCAAAATCTTCTTTAATGTATTTCATTACCTTTTGTGCTACGAATAATTCGTAGACTACGCAGACAGCGGTGACCGTGATGCCTTGTTCTTTACATAGCATGGCAATACCAACACAGGCAGTACATGCTACGACGTAGCGCCAATCTACAAAAACATTTAATGAAACACCTCCGTAGAATTTCCATCTATAATATGATACAATAAACATTTTTGTATGAATTTTAAATCCGTTATTATTTAGTTATAATTTGTAATACTGATTCAGTAATGCATTTATATAATTGGTATTTTGGTATATAGATAAAAATATATTGTATAACTACATATTAATAACTAAAAACTGAGAGGACAAATATTTGCTAACCGTACATTGTCATTAACGAATAACTTATTTTAAAGAAAAATTTTACATTGTCAAGAAACAACAATGACAGAAATGGGTCAAGAAATAAGTTCGTTACTTTCGACTACTTCAAGCAATTCAAAGTTCCAGAGATAGAGCTTATCACCTACTTAACTGCGGGGCAACACTGGCAGTGACGTGGGACTTCAATGACAATAAGTGCCCCGAAGCAGTACTTTATATAAGCCGAGCGAAAGGGGCTGAAAATCTATTGCTGGGTGTGGGCTGACTCCATTTTATATGAAATAAGTTGTATATTAGCAGTTTCCTCTTGAATTTAACATTCAGATCTTACGTTGTGTACAATCAAAGAGACATTTACATATAAATTCCCTGCGGAACAGACCTCAGATAAAAAAGGAATTACAATTTAAAATTCGTTAAGATAACGAGATACGTCACATCACGAATGTGATTCATCAGATACTGGTTTCGCTGTAAAGCAACGAACATGAGATCTTAGGTTTCGATTCTCTCAAAAGCCTCAAACCGAATAGATTCCGTCGGTTCTGATTACATTCAAATGTAGGTAGGAATTAGCCCGAGTCTCGGTAGCCATTTTTAACTCCCAAAGGTGAATTTTCAAACCAAACCTCGGAGCGGTCTTAACGAAGTCACTCACAGATATCATGGCTGGATTTTGTGAATTTCAGACGTCATGTTACGCGTCAGAATTAAATTAGTTCGGTGTTATAGTAAAGAAGTTTTTGGTAATGATAATATTAAATTCAGCATTCAATGTGACCGATGAAACAGCGTTAGAATGGCATCAATATTTTTGGAATTTCAACTTCGATACCCTGATGTGGCATGCGGTATTAATTAATTAACATTCTTAAATTATAGGCATTTAATATTTATTACATATAAATAATGTCCAAATTTGTTGGAAATATAAGGCTTTTGGAATTTAATTTATACCGGTGTATCTTCGTCTGCTGGCTGCTCGAGCATAGCATAGGAGAGCGCCAAGGAAGAAGACAGATGACAACATCTCTGCTCTACCAACCACGCCCGTCACCTATAAAGAGTCAATCACATCTAAATATATAAAATCGAAAAAGTTTTATAAATAATCTATGTAGATGTTCCTAGCAATTGTATAACAAATAATATTTTTTTTTTTACCAATACAATTAATTATAAGAGCCTATACTTCACAGTAATGGAAATATATTTTAACTCAACCCGAAAACTATGTACTATGGAAAGTAATTTTTCAATAACAAAATATGTTTAATTAAAAACATAAATTCAAGTTACTTAACACAATTGCCCCGTTTTTCTTTTGAGAAGTTAATGAAATGCCAGGGGGAGGTCACAAATCTTAACCATTTAGAAATACGGATCGATATGGTTCAAGTTAACTCTTATTATTCCTCAGCAGAACTGCAGTTCATTTTAAAATTCATTCTATAATGAGATGCGAGAAACATCTTGAAGATCGAGATTATAGACAAAGAAAGCAGCATTTTTTTTAAAACAAAAAAACTAATTATATCCAGTTATATGATGTCTTTGTTATGTTTCAAATAAATTTTATAAAATTCTATATAAAAAAACTACATTTGAGAAAGAGTCAAGATGTTTAGCGTGAACCGTAAACATAGTTAGTTCCAGAAGGCGTACTGGCGACTTTATCAAACTGTTAGACTAAGAAAATAAACTTACAATATGGCAGTAATTGCGTCTGTTTTCACTTTGTTGGGGTTTGATATTTTATGACAGAGCGGACGTTATAACACTTTATTAATATCAACTTTAAAATATCATATACAATACTTATTTAAATACGTTATGAAACATATATATATGTACATAATTATGTATATGGAATATCACATTGGTTTGAGAATATAATATTTGAATGTGTGAGTAAGAAAACTTACTTGCAATTGTAAGAATTCAAATTTTAATGTCAATGAAATCAATGTATGATAAAATGAGCTCGAAAAATTGTACAGGCTTAAATTTCAAAATAGTCATTTATGCGTGCCCGCGTTATGAATATTTATGAACTTTATTAAGATTCAATATTGAAAAATGTATTTTATTTAGGTAAAAGCTACGTTGGACAGCTTCATGATTTTGTTACTAAATTATGACGAAGATTCCAAACCTCAAAGTATAATTAAGTAACTTTATCCATCTTGGTTGTTTTGTGGGCATCGTCCAAAGAAAAACACAATACATTTATACATACTATACAAACTAAACAAAGTAAGGACTCTTTTGATAAGATAAGTATCTCATCTAGTCCACGTCAGATAAATCTCATGAGGGGATCATAAAAGCTCCCAATTAATTAGCAACGTGGACATTGACAGGTTCATCAAATGAAAATAATTACTGCGTTACTGACAGCAAGCATTCAGTTTCTTTATCTCAAACGGCTAATATCTCGATATACGAAGGAAAAGATTCATTTATTTATTTATTTTGAAGTATTGGTTTAGGTATACGGAAATTATAACTTAATTTTAGTAATGTATAATAAATGACATATCTGATTTTCAAAGCGTGTGCTTACACTATACTGAAAGTCATACAAAAATAAACATTATATATGTAAATGTTAATCAACTATTTCTAAGCTTTTATTAATTGTTTATTGCAATATATGTTAGAGTAATAATATTTTATTTTATTAAATGAAACGTATGAATAATGGAGGATTCTGTTCCCATTTCTGTGTTATCTGTAAACATTACAGATACTTGTTTTGTTCCGCTCGTTATTTTTATTTTCGAATATAATTTACATGTAAAAATATGCATTGGAATCACACTGAGCTATTAAAACTTTAAATGGAACTTTGAATGAAATGTTTGTCTGATAAGGACCGGTTTTGACAATATTAATGTACGTATTAGTAATAAGCCGTGATTTAACTTGGTAATATATACTTTAGTACTTTAAACGAGATTCTTAGTTAAAGTGGAAATAGCATTTTAAATGAGCTTTTTCGATGTAAATCGTATGCACGTTAAAATGGCTAGGTGAATTTGAATAGAAATTATTTTACACACAGGAAATGTTTCCATTAAAAACTACTTTGTGTCCGCGATTTCCGTTGCGTAGAATTCCGAATACGACTGAAAGAAATGGGTCAAAATCAAAGATATGATATCTAACCGCAAGCGTCATCTGTGGTTTGTCATGTGAATTAATGTAAAACAAAACTATTATGTTGTGATCACGCGGGAATTATGCGGAAATATGTAATAAATTATAGCCTGTATCTCATTCTGATGTCCAATCTACATAACTGTACAATTTAATCACACTCCGTTAACTAGGTTTTGTGTAAATGCGCCACAAACATTCATAAAACCATACATTTTCACAAACTTAGGCTTTTATAATATTATTAGGATTAAGCAAATGCAAAAAATGTGAGTAATACAAACAAACAATCGCCATACATGTTGAATATTCACAGAAAATTCTAAATTGAACAAAACGAAGAGTAATGTTAGTAATAATTGTTTGGAACAATTTCACTAATGGCGGGAACTCAATATTTCGCGAACATCAATTACATTACACAAATGTTTGAAAATAAATGTAAAAGTAACATCATTACGAGAAACGTTTTTTTGAAAAATGAATTACTGGAGGAGGATCATAGCATATCGTTTTTTTTATGTATGTGAAACCACATTAATAAATTTAAAGCAAGCAATAAAAGCACATACTTTTTTATAATCGACAATAATGGAAGTCTCAAGAACATCATAAGAGCAATCGAAGAAATGAAAAAAATTGAGCTTTATTAGCTTATAATTCTTAACATAAGAAACAAATCTGTTTTTCATACACATCGTAATACAATCATATACTATTTATGGTCTATGGTTTTGCTTACCGCTTCGCTGTGTATTGGGTGAACAACGAACAAAATGGCCGCCACAAAACTAGCGAACTCTGGAAGAAACATCGCGCACACTCTGAAACAAAATAAACTGGGTCACTTAACTAATCACGCAATACCAACTAAGTTTAACGGCCAATTTATTTCTTAATTCAACTAGACGTCAGAAAGGTTGTTATTGTAACAAATTGTATTATACACTTGAATCTTCACTTCCTTATTTGAAGATTAATCGACTGAAACTATTTTCTAAATTCCACTTATTTTAGAATTCCAACTTCTACTTACTTTAATAACTGTAAGTGTTTGAAATTATCTTAATAAATATTTTTTTCATGGGATACAAGCAAAAATTGAATATTATGAAAAAAAAAATTATATCTTTGCTACATTATAAAATTTAAAAATATGGATTAGTAAGATTATTTTAATTAGAAAAGTATCTAACGATTAAGACAGAACCAATTATGCGTAATTACCGTGACATGGTGTAAGTAAGTATAATAACTTAAGTATTTCTCAAGTTTCATAACTTTGAAGGAGTCGTGATGTACGTGCCTTGACCGCACGAGTTCTAAAATTTATTAGATGGTGAGCTTTAGGTTTATGGACAGATAATGCAACTACAGAACGTATTCCCGGAGGTTGTGGTTAGAATTGGTTGTGAGCATCGCTTTGGAAATGTATTTGAACCAAGACCGTGGATCTTGAGAAATTGGAATGCATCTTTACAATTTTAAAATCTAACATCGAACAGAGTATATTGCAAATCCCTAGAATGACGACATTATATGTTTCTATGTCTCTATAGTCTATGCTATACTGTATACAATTTATTTTTATTCTAACTGTACGATAAAGTTGCAAAAGAAATATTTCTGTCAATGAATTTATGTTTATTTGCTGGAATATAGACGTTATAATGAAGTCGGTCGTTTTATGCTATTGCCGGGAAAATGCGGTGCTTTATTGAAATTGTTACCCAACATCATTTACAAACTGATAAGCGAACCCAACGTAGAACTCATTAGTCTAGAGTTTGTGGTCTAAGCTGACCGATCACAACGGTCAGAAAACACAGATTACCATATAATGTACAATTGCTATATAATCTGTACTTCAGGAACAATATACTTGTAGTTTCATATAATTTTATTTATTAACGTGGTATGTCTGCGCGCTAGATTCTTTCAACTCTATTTCTTGTTAGGAAGTCGTATTAAAAATATAATTGTTATTGTTATTAGTTACAATGATTTATGTAATGGAGTTAGCTTGACATTGCCTTAAGCAGTTTATATTATATATTCGTGTAAGCGTCATATTGTTTATGATTTGATATAAATGTCATCAATTTGACATTTGTGACTATAAATGTTGCCACATATTTTTTATGATAAGCATTTTTATAATTTTCTTAAACGATATTTAAAAACTAAGTTACAATTAAAATTGTGACGCCTCCCCACGTCCTGAAAACAATAGCTAGCTTAATACGTGTTCTTGTAACGGGCAATCTCAAGCTAGAAATGGCATTTTTAAAATTATGAAAAAATGTTTGCTACAGCTGTAATGTTAAAATATCCATACGTTGGTATGCACGTTGTGAAGCGAGTTACGTTTAGGAATCCCCGGAGGAAGTGGTCCACTTTAGTTCGTCTTGAAAGAAAATGCGAGCGTCATAGTGCACCTTAAAATCCGTGCTTGAGCTCAGCATCCCGAGTAATTGGAGTCAACTTTATATTGAATTCAGCACTATCAAAGGCAATGAAATAACTTGTTAATATAAAATAAAGTTTATAATAAAAAGTTTACGCAAATTACGATTTACAAGTTTGAAGTCTCTATGTGTGGGTGTGTGGGTTTTTGGGTGTGTGGGTGAGTGTATATGGCATCGTAGCGTAAAAAAAATGTGTGTTTTTGTTAATTTAATAAAATTTTGTTTCTGTTAAAAACTTTTTCAAGCAATATTAAAAAAAAGTCTACATCCTCTCATTCTTTATTCAAAATCAGATTTAATGTTAATTTTTTTTTAAATACAACTTACAAGGGTTTACGAATTTCCAATTTGAGTCGGAAGCAAGCATTAAATATGATCCCGGAATATAAACCGAGAACATTCGGACCGGTACAGATGTTAACCTCAACTATTGTTTTATAAATTATGACCGTAATTTATCAACAGTTTGAGGCCGATGTGAAACTTTTGTGGTAAAGTTCCCACGCACTGCGCAACCGCTTCCATTTCAAATGAATAGTTGTAAATGCTTGTTTAGGAGTCCATGTTTGACCCAATTCTGTTAATATTCAGTCGATATTGAGCAGGTTTGATTCATATAACAGGAAAATTTTTGTTTTTATAACAAACAAAAATTTTGACTATTAAATTTTGGGTAAATATTTTATTATATTGTACACATAAGAAAGTAATTTCCAATGAAAGAAATAAGCGAGACACTTCAAGTTATACACATAAACATATTGCTTTTTATTTACTTTTAAGAATATTAAAATATGTGATGTAATATTTTATATAAAATAAAGTCTTGACGTAATTTCAGTAACATTTTAATCGTCCAGAAATGGATATAAATGGCGTGTAACTTCGAGTTTAATAATGTGTGAAAGTCGGCGTTCATAAAAAGAAAACATTACGCAGCCCAAATGTAGCGTTAACATGATGTTTAATTAAAAAAATCAAGCTTTCCCCTCATAATATTTTGATATAACACCGGCTGAGAATGGTATCTTTCATACTTTTTTACGACGTTTCTTAATACTCATTCTTCATTCACTTCAATATATCTGTAATATGTAGTCTATGACGAATCTATACGTGTCTAATTAGGTTTACATGAGTTCCACGTTACTGAGTCTGGGGAGGAAAGTAGTAATTGGTCAAGTTTGCGAGGTGACGACACTTTCCGGCCACAGCAACACTAACTAATTGAGACCTCGTGCTAGGAAACTAACTCCTGTAGGAATTAACGCACACTTTAGTGAGTTTTACTGAAACCGTTATTATAATATACATTCAGAAGGGTTTCATTTGGTGTTATCATTGCTTCTGAAACCAACGTCATTTAATGTGAAGACAGCAACGGGTTTGCCTTATCGTTACGATTAACTTTAACTCATAACATTTTTACTTACTTACGACACTACAGATTCATTTGATTTATCCTACCTCTTCTTAAATATATTTGATCGTTTTCCTTGGATTTGATCGCCAATTAATTTGAAAGTTATGTACTAAAGTTCTTTTAGCTTTAGTTGCTTGTTAGAGATTTTTTTCGATTCTAAATCTTTTGAGAAGTTTATGTTGTAATGAGATCGTAATGATCTCACAATAAAAATAAAAGTTGTTGGTTGTAAAGAATAGTTAGATTTTTATTTTTTGTTATTTTGTATGGAAAATATAAAAGTTATATATATATGCTTCGTTTGTGGCATACTACGAAGGATCTTTTAGGTCTGAATTGTATTTTAGGGCAAGCAAAGTAATAATTCATATGTTAAAACTTTGTTGAACAATAAAATGTATTTTTTTTGTAAAATTATAATGATAATATTGAGAAATGAGACAAACAACATTATAAGCTTTTATCTCACCACTCTGAACGGTAAGCATTACTTAGTTGAGTCGTAAAAATAAAATATTTACGAGAATATTTAAAGCAATGTATATAACTCGAAAGTTGCACTAGCTTTTTCAATTTACAAAGATGAATTTCTTACAATGTTTCACAAGACGAACTTTTGTTGGGGGCTAGTGACTTTACAGTTTCTGTGACGCTCTCAAACGACGCTGATATTTTTGTTTTTTGAACGGTCCAATGTATTAAAAGTTTTTTTTTTTATTTCCAGCACCTATTTAAATTCCTATTTAAACAATTCACGAACAAAAAAGTTTTGTTAGCGTTTGGAATTTTAGAAGATTTTCGTGATAAAATATTTATGCACAATTGCTTTCAAACTCTTTGTAAGTGTTAGCATTGTTATACTTTGTTAAGAATTTGTTGTTTACATAAAGGTTTTGTTCTAACACATATCTCATGCATTACTCTTACGTACAGGTTTAAATTAAAACAACGAAATGATGTACATTAGATACATAAAACTATTTAAAGGTGCTTTTATGTAATAAGCGACATATTTTGTTTAAATTGGCTTAAAAATATACTAAAACGATGTTCCATTGATTTCAAATTGGAATATAAAAGGTTTTTAGGTTTATGTTTTGTTTTGTTGAAAACAATATACTGGTTTTGGCTATTAAAAAGCTTTTAATATTGAGAGGATGTTTAATGGACGCTGAAAGGTATGGCCATGTCATCTTTACATTTAGCTTCTGTTAGTGTTCAATACAATGTTATTCTTCGATATTATGATTACCGAATTCTTTAACAACCTAGATGTTGAAAAACTTATTATTTTTAAAACTTTCTGATTCCTAATATAACAATTTAAAGATTACAATAAATCCAAACAGATAAATATATTAATAAAAATCAATGACATTATTCGAAAAGAAAAACATATTAATTATAAAGTTATTTCCCTCGAATAATATTGCAAGATTAATTTATCTTCCCATTTCACCAGCTAGTGACAGATTGTTTATGATCTCTCTTGGGAATCGTCTCTTTTTCCTTTGATGAAAGGTACTATGTCCCTTTTAGCTGACCTCTGAATACAAACAATGACAGCTGAGTTACCGAGTGAAAACGGAACGGACAAACTCGTGCCCACTCTTGTTATTACATGACAGATAATATTAAATTATTATCTGTTTAACATAAAATCAAAAATCAACATTATGATTCACGTTGGACATTTTAGTATTCATTTTTTTTTATAAAAATACGTGTCATCATCACTTTAAAGATGACGTTAAATACGTAGAGAAAGTAAGATTATTTTGCGAACGTTAAGAACAGGGGCGGAGCATTTACAAAAACGACGAGCTGAGGTGAAGGTTGGAGAGAATATGTAAAAAATATACATAACTTGAATTTCAAGTCCACGAGTTCACCTACTTATATGGATACTGATTAATTAAAATTGCATTATTAAATAATATTTTTAACTAATTTTAATTTTAGTCCCATCATATATATATATACATAA
>DVQP01003689.1:0-10500 GCA_018231745.1 Danaus eresimus
ACTATTGCAATATCCTCAAATGTATGAATTCTTGCATATACCTATTTTATATTAATATTTAATATTTAATATTTTTCATTTATTTCATTTTATACGCCGATTTCCACTAGTTAATTAAACAATTGTTATGCTCACGTATTTTATGATCTGTCCATTAATATGAAAGATTTTAAATGCTCAGTAAAATCTTCATGTCTATAATTGATGTATGCTTACACATTGATACTATCAATAGAGCTGTTTTATTTAACAAGATAAAGGAGAATTATTTGCTTTCATACTTTACGGGTGTATATAATCGCTTTCACATTACATCGTACGTCTAAAATCTTACTCGTACATCGATCACGTACTATCAAAATAACTACACGCTTAACGAATGTATAGATAAATCGAATTTGAAAATCGATTTTAATTCACAGTTGTGATCATTATAAAATAAAACATCGATGCGGCGTAAAGCCGTCGTAATATAAACTGTGAAAGCATAATAAAAGCAATAGTATATTGCTATCATCACGCGAAGACATATCCATACCACCGAGGCGATGAAACCAAGCGGAACTTATCACATACGCACGCGTCTCATCGCTGAATCGATTGGAGAGGCCATCTCACTCGTGCCGATATCCAACTATAAAATGGAACGTTTCTGTTTAAATCCGAGACGAATTTTTAATTTCAATACTGTTTTTATTCGGTATTATCATTTTCTTTACTTTTTATTGCCGTTCATCATGCGACGGGTGTGCTGTGTGGGATAATGGAAGCTTTGTCTTATGTACGCTTTATGGGCCACTGCGGGTATAAAACCGTACATTTTAGGTTTCTCTCGTATTAAAGTATATTTTATATTATATAGCATGTATTACAGTTGCTACAGCGTGTAATAGCTTAAATAACTATTAGGTAAATTACCCTTCTGGCTTCTAATATCTGTTAAACTTTGTAGGATATACGCTATACAATAGCGTTATCAAAAAGATTTAGTTCCGGTTCCACGGCGAATTACCGAATCATAAAAATGATATAATATGTTGTGACAGCTCTCCCGCATCACAAAACACGTAAATTTATAACATAGAAGAATGTAATTTTAATGACCGTGACATAAAAATATCCCCTAAACATTGGGCGTCGCATCAAAGTTTTGCGACGGACGGCTTTTAATAATTCGTCACTATAACACTTTAAATCCTTGTCTATGACTTACGATGTAAACAATAATTACACATGTATCATGTAAATATATATTCAGAATTTAAATACAGTTATAAAATATCACGAAACAATGCACCTAAAGCGGTCGTGAGACAATACAAACCAAATATTTCAACCAACAGAGCCCGCATTAAAGTATTTGTCACATTGAAATACGAGAATAAAAATTGTATGAAATTGAATTTAGCCCCGATGCGGT
Source organism: Danaus eresimus (assembly GCA_018231745.1). Lineage (NCBI taxonomy): Eukaryota > Metazoa > Arthropoda > Insecta > Lepidoptera > Nymphalidae > Danaus > Danaus eresimus. Next base: position 1,421 of record DVQP01003689.1, read on the forward strand.
AACAAGCTAATAAATAAAGAGTCCACCGCAGCGAGGCGAGTCGTAACTCAAGACCAATGTACCACGAAATCAATAGACCCGATTGCAGACTCAAATCTATCTGCGCTAGGCTTACCACAGGTTTGTATCGTTGAAACGTAATACGAACAGTTTGTTGTTAAATATTTATCATCTAGTTTTTTATGCATAAAAGACTAGATAGTGTCTGTTATGATTGAAGTTTCTATTAAGGGTAGGTAAGGTTCCCTATGAAAGCTTATTTTAATTAATTAACTGTCTACACTCAGTGCATTGCCTGTATATTTTTCAATTACTTATTCACACACACAGACACACACACACACACACACATATATATATATATGAATATCCGTTACAAACCTATAATTTTTAACAACCAAATTTATTAGATTTATAGCTATTATTAGTTAATAATAAATATAAATAAATCTAGTTAGATAGATTCTTTATAAAATATAAAAAAGCATATATTTAATTATAGAATACGTACTATATTATATGTATGTATATTTTCAGGTAGGAAAATTAATAAATTTCATTATCCTAAGGCTGATTATTATAAATGATATACAAATTGTCGTGACTGTGAAAATTTTAAAACATTTAACATAATTGTGTCACACGCGCAACATTTATAGAACAGGTTGGTATACACCAGTTTAATTCTACAACACAATCCGGCGAGCGAACCCGCAGGACAATATTAGCTGTAACCTAAAGGATATACTTCGGTAGAGACTTAAATAAATGAAAGCAGCAACACAAAGTAATGCAGAAATCGTTCAATCAAACGCAGGAACAAGCATTAATTTATTAACGATCTTAAAATATCAGCACATAAATCGATATACGAGCTGTCAGTTTATCGACAATTATTCTTAATTGGATTATGAAAACGGTCTTCAATATCCTCGGCAAGTGGTCCAAGTGTCCAGCTTTTATCTAACTCATTGCATTCCAAACTCGTAAAGAGTATTAATCTAGCGTACCAAGTACATAAAATAGTTATATTACGTTTAATCTCTTGTTGCCTTTACTTTAAGCTGCTGGTAACAGTTAAAGTACGTAAGTAAATCTCCTTAACATCCGAGCTATATCTTGCAATGTATTCGACTGTTTCTATTAGCTTAAATTATGCCGAGAAAACTATATATAGGTAAACAAAAAAATATCACTAAAATATTGAGAAACAGATGAATTAAAGCAAGGTTTATTCCAAGTTGTTATCAAACAAAGGAATTTGATCACAAAAGTCACATATATGTAAAATAATAAATGCAAACAAGATTTTCTCTTAATCGGAGCAGACCTGCTAAAGAATCGGTTTGTTTTATAATCAAGGACAAACATTTCATACGGAATAAGCTATGTCATAATCATAATCGCTTATAATTCTGTTATACGCTGTAATGTCAAAGCTCAGACCAGACGGTGTCTGTTGATCTCGGAGACAGCTCAGCGGCGTGTGATTGGTTAAGTGGAAATGGGCGGCCTACGCCTCTTTGTGACACCATGCTTTACACTTTAGGTTTACTGTGGTGTTATTGTAACTAACAATATGATTTAACATTGTACACACAATGACATATATAGCTATGTATGTATATTGAAATTATAAGAATATCTAAACTTGGTTTTGTAATCAATTGTTAATATTAAACCATATTGTTTCTTGTTACTTACTCGTTAAGCTGAAACAGGGGCTAAATTAATATAATTATCGGCTTCATTGATGTATATTCAGAGAATATAGCGTTTAAGGATTTTCGTTGCGCACGGTAGGTATAGGAAAATTTATTCCAATCGAACATTCGGATGGTTAAAAATATAAATTTCTGTATCGTCACTATGTTTGTAGGAGCCGAGTGATCCGCTTTATAATACATACTTATATATTTTATTTCGGAGGTCCGTTCTCAATTAATAGCGACGTAATAAAACTGGTCTCAAAGCGCGCCGCAGAGACATAGCATTAGCCGGCTAATGGGTTGTGATTATGATATTTACAACTACACTCGACTCGCTTAAGCTACAGTTCCTTGAACTTTTTCTATGAGATAATTCTATAATTCTTAAGCGTTAACGGAAACTCATATTAATTTTCCTTTCTTTTTTATAATATTTGACCATTTTAGTCACGACATTTGATTCGTTTTAAGCCGCTATTAGTGATTTCGTCCTCATCTCTTATGTCTGCATGTATTTTATAATTACGACAGATATTTTCATTGTTTAATTGAAGCTAAATTAAAAATATATCATTTGTAAAATAGTACAGAATCCATACTTTAAGTTTTCTATTTAATATGGAAAATATATAAATATTAATTAAATAATTATAGAAATAGGCATAGAGTGGAACTACACCTTATTCAAATGAGGCGGCTTCGGGCAAAGCGTTGCCTAAATATTAGTTTAATAATATTTGGGAGATTGTATCATGCGTTGCGGCGAACAGCGTTGTAACTTCGTGTAAAAATTATTAACATTTTATTGCATTAAACCGTTTTTAATACATCACTGATACGCGTTTAATAAAATGAATGTGTGCAAATTAAGTAGCGGTGATGAATAAAAAAAAATCACACTAAACAACATAAAAGACAAAAACAATTATTATAATTAACGTATAAAATGAATTTCAATAAACAAACACAACAACATCAAACAAATGATGTATAAATGATATACCTACCTACTTTGTTTATATTACAGCAATAAAAAAAAACCTAAGCTAGTTGCAACCCATGTGTAGTGTGTTGAATAAATTATGTAAATAGTACAAGGCGGGTTCGGTTCTCGCTTTCTTGTAAATGATTTGGCGTTTTGCGTGTAATGGCCGTCCGATTCCAGGCTGGGTATCGCTCGAATTATTTAATTACCGCCGAGTGCTGTCCGCACGCAATGTATGCTGCACAATCCACTTGTTTGTATTATATGAACGTGATAAGGATATGTTCTCCACTAGCTTCCGTCAGCACATTAGTCCGGGTGGCGGCTATCACAGCAAAGTGTTAGTAAGTTACCAAATTTCATCAAAACCGCATCTATTAGTTAGATATAAATAGCTAGACATACAGACGGACTTAGTTTTGCTTTTATAATATCAGTACGAATATGAAAAGTAAAATTTCTACTGATAATCGTTATTTCGCTTCCGTATAAAGCGTTATTAAGCGCATACAGGTAATTATTTCACAAAAAACTTCATTTTCTAAAGTAGTTCTAGCGTAAAAATTCCCTTCGACATTTTACTACGTCAGACTAAACGCTCCGCGGGATTACCTATGAAAAAAAATTATCAGCACTAAAAGTCCCCCATCCCATTTCATTTGCCACCTTAAAGCATACATTAGTGTTTTTCTGCAAATCACCCAGGGGATTTCAGATGCAGTTGATTCTTGCTTAATTTTGATGACGGAATGATTGGCCATGGTCCGAATGCGAACCCATTATGTTCGCATTCCGTCGCATATAGTAAAAAGGACCGCAGCCCCGAGGTGCAAACCGGGCGGGCCGGAGCTTGACACTACCAGCTCGTACCAAAACTTGTGACAAATGGAGGCGGCATGTTTCATCTCCTTCACTTCAAGCACTATAATCTGCCAAAATAAACTCTAGCGCATATATATTGGGTTGGTTTTAGAATAACACTCAGCAGTGATTAACGAAATGATAACGCAATAATGAAATTTGAAAATAATCGCAAAATAACTTTCGAAAAGCTTTACCGTAACGTCTACCTGTATTGAAAACGTCCTTTGCAAATGTGTTTCAATAAGCGTGTTTATTATAAAAAAAACATATAACCTATAAACATAATAACTAACAGATCCTGAGGAAGAATAAAAGCAATTTATTTATATAGGATTTTCTTTTTTATGGACTAACAATTTGCTAAATATGTTCGACATATAGTTTATTGCGATCAGCAATCTAAGGACCTGAGATGATGCCTAAAATGTAAGGGAATTATCTTAATTTTAGTAGCGCGGCGCGCAACAAGTAAGAAACGATTATTTCAAAGTCAAATACCTATTTTATGCGTTTGTTTTTAGAATCTATTAGAAAGACAATCAAGATCGTACTCATTATTATAATATGGAGGCATTTATGAAGCAATTCAGTGACAGTTAAGACAAGTATATTATTATTGGCAAGCAAGTAAGTACTTTTGCTATTTATTTTTCGTCCACCTTATTGTTTTGTATGCCATAACTCGTCAAAGAAATCATTAGACATGTTACACGATTTATTTATTATGGTTAGCTTAAGTATATACTTTCAGTTGCTGTGATATTAAGTCCTGAAAATATTTTTTTACACTAGCAACACTACCAATGTTGAAACAGAGCGTGTGTTAAATTTGAAAAGTTTTATGCGTTTGTATATGCCATTCAAACATAACTGAATACAATTTTTTTTTTAAATTCTATTTGACAGTTTCGATAGTTTTACTCATCGAAGGTTCTATATGTAAATTATATTATCTCCAGTCAAACTTATATGAAACTTTTTGCGTAATTTTAATTACTTTTTAAGTTTAATCAACTAAGAAAATATAGCCTGAAACCAAATGCTTATATTAACATTTACTTTATCGTGTAATTGGATCGTGTATATTTTTATGCGACCTCTTATAATATTGTTAATGAGAAAAATATTTAAACCACGCAGCGGTTATTTACATATTTTTTATAAAACTCGTCTTATTATTGTGTTCTGCTATGTTTATATTTTTTTTCTTAATTAAACCAATTATTGATTTATAATCGAGTAATTATGTTGCCGTTTGTAAGGCACTTAAGTTTTCAATGTATCAAATTTATACGTCGATGTTACGATTACATCCAATAAACAGGACTGCATTCAAATCACCGTATAACAGTACGAAAGTGATTAATTTATGTCGATACGATAATAATGTTTATGTATATACCGTTATGACTGTAATTGTACATCAAATTTATCAATCACATAAAAACAATAGAACAGAAAAGCCGAGCGTGAAAAATCGTGACCGCATGCCGCTTGTAAAAATTATGCATGCAATTATTCGATTACACACATAACACTGTAATAACAAGTCTATCTGCCATTAGACAATATTGTCTCTGACCAATCGAAGAATTCACAGCGAAACGTGCAAGCATCACGGCATGGTAGGCTGTAGTTTAATTTCGCAGACGTCGATGTACTGTGATGCTCGAAAGTGTTCCGTGAGCCGTTAAGAACCTCCTTAAGCCGGAGCAACGAACAAAGCTCGAGCCTCTTAATTAATATGATTAATGACGCGCGTCGGCACCTTTTTGAACTCGCGTTACTGTTGTAATCGAGACATAAATTAATTCCATTTATAGTCCTTTCTAATAGAATACTGTTGTCGAGTGCCGAAAACGTCTCGACTGTTCCAAAATTTCCCCGCTTCGTTTCTCTAATTTCAAATTGGGCGTAAAAACTAACCGATTACAATTTAAATTTACGACAACCGTCAATAAAGTGTATTAAAAAGGAAATGTGACTAACAAGACGGTCCGGTTCAAATGACGCCGACGTACATTATATCGTATTCATTAATATATATAATTCATTACATATATAAAGCACGTATCGACTACCGTTCGTATGATTAAATCACCGCATACTGACAGTCAAATTATATATCTCGATTGCTGTAATTAGAATTGTTTTATACAACATTAACAAATAGTTTAAACTAAAACAAATAGATTTCGCGCAGACGATTTAGTTTGAATATATTTTCTCATGTTTCTAAATCGAGGCTGTGATTTATTTCGTGCGATTTGGACTTTAGTGGTGGTTGTAATAAGGTTTATTTAGTTGGCTTGAATGAGATGCGGTCTCGCCTCGGGCCGCGATCCTGGTAGAGATAATTATAGGGCGCGGCTCTGTGGGAGCCATAAAAACGGCAAATTGACCGGCGGGATAACCAGAAAGGCACAATGTGTTAGATAATAATTTCCAAATTACATGTTGTGTTGGTTCGCGAGCGAGACTGAACGAACACTTTTTTCTCGGAGCGGTCCGAGGTGCTAAGGGCAGGCTAATTATTATTTGGGTATCGAGCGAGGTTTTAATGCAGCTGCTACCTGTATAAATATTTATTATTAAAAGTTCAAACGCCAATTTTGGTGGAATCCAATTAAAGCTGTTGTAAGTTTCATCAGCTATAACGATGTGACTAATATGATTCAGATTATTTTACCGACGAATTAAAAGGTTTTTCTTTTTTAATTACTGTAAATATTCCGAGGCAAACGTTTCGTTTTGATCTTGTTTACGTGTTTATTTAAAACAAAAACTTGCTTCGGCAAAGTAAATACATGTATACAGCTCTGTTAAGATTTCAATAAACAAGTAAACCTTATTGGTTCTGCAATCTGTTTCAAGAAAACTTATTGTATTCTATGAAAAACAAACGCTTGTGTAATGCAACAGTTAATATAACAGCAATATGTAAATCTATTATTTTTATTTTTGATATACTTTTAAATTAGAGTTCATTATAACTTAATAGGATTTGAACTGTAATAAACATCACAAGGATGAATCCTGTGATACGATTACAGCAGGTAGATAGTGGATTGCAAACCACGAAAATGTGATTCCAAGTTTGTTTGTCCAATTTCTTGAGCCGTGTCCCAATACTATTGTGTTTGTAGATGATAAATGGTCGCGCGCGGGGCTTTTCATCTCACACGGTCAAAAGCGCCGCTATCATATAGAATCAAACAAATCAGAACCATATAAAATATAAAATAAAGTTGATAATCGATTAAAAAAATATAATTACAATACAGGACTAAATGATACGGTACTAATCAAGGTAGGAAATAAATGCGGATAATGCGGTTTAATATCGTTTGAAAGAAGCCTTTCGGCGGCCGGTATTCAGAACGTAATAAGTTTATTCAATGCCTAATGGAATGAATCGTTGTAAGCAAATAGCACTTGAAACGTGAGATGAGTAGTTTTTTCACACGATAATTAATACATAATTTGTCGAAAATAAGCCGGTCAAGCTAATTGCGTATTTACCTGACCCTAATGATGCTGTCTGTGTGGTCGGGAAGTGCTAAGATAATCATTGAAAATTAAAATGACGTTAATGAGGTTTTAGTTACTCATTATAGGTACCTACTGCTTCGGAGGCATAATTCTAAGAATGTTCTAGAAACATTGTTTTCACAGTTATTATCAAACACTTGTCTAGATATGATAAATGTCAAGGTTCAGTGTAAAAGCAATCAGTGGAGAGATAATTGAAAACTCGAATGAATTCCTAACGCTATTGGTTTGTCACAGAATTGTTCTTATAGCATTTCGGTATAGAGGTCAAAGTTCACTTCCAATATTAATAATAGGTACTCGTTCGTTCGAAACAATAGTACAGAATTGTTATATTGCTCTTGTCAATATAAAATTATGATATGCTTCGTACAATGAAATGTTAGAGCACGAATTGTCTTCGTCGTGGCGCGACAAAGTTCTATCTGATTTTAGTTTATAACAATTATTGAATACTTTAAAAAGTTCCTATTGGATCGAATTTATATATTTATTTGTTTCTCGAGGACATTTTTTTTATTTTAAATGTTTGCTTGTAAATAAAACTTAAGGTTATGTAATTGTTTTAACATATCTACAATCTATCGTCATCACAAAATGTCATCCAACATATTGTAGAACCTTATCGCACTTGAGGGAGGGCATGACAGTAATTCGGCACGCTCGTTCGCGTCCGTGACATAACCGAAGATGAATTAAATAAAAGATTAACGACTAAGACCACCTTGTATGTACCAATATGATTTAGGCTGCGTCTCCAACAGCGGGAACCGAAAAACGCTAAACAATATATGCTGTAACAAAATCGCGTCATTGTGCCAATAGCAATAGATTTTGAAGTATTTTATTTTATAAAACGTGCTCCTATTGGCGGATATAATTTTTCACACCATAGTAGGTACGTTACCCGGATTCTGTGGAAACGAAGCTTAATACCGGCTAGTTCACTCTATGTGCCTTTGCTAATGTCTGTTGCTTAAATAACGTTATATGAAAGGTTTCTTATTATAAACATTTTTAATCAACTTCGCCATTATTGTTTGTGTTACACGAACCTATTAGATTATAATCAACTGATTGGCGGTTGGCAGATACATTTGCATTAAATTTCTAATATGGGTTTTGTAGAGCAAGCTATATATACATAGATTATATGTAATGGCGAATGAACATGTCCGTATGTAAATTCGTAGTAAAGTTTATAGCAGTCATAAACAATGGAATCTGTGGTCTCGCAATGCGGGCGCTTCCTACTTTACAACCAATTACTACACTGTCTTTGTTACAAGCTTAGTGGACATTCCGCAAACAATAGCCTTAGTTTTCATATAAAAAAAGCATTATCCTTAACATAGCATTATCCAAATTAATCGATAAAGAAAACTAAAATTCATTAGTCCAAAGCTAAGCTGAATATTGCTAACTAAAATCTAAACCTCAAAGGTTATATCATTAAGGCATCTTCATCTCTCGTCTCTCAAACAGCAAATTATTGTATAATGTAATCTTACCCAAACAGCAATCAAATTTAAAATTAAGTTCACATCAAAAAGGATAAAACGAGGTATCTACGTATAAACGCAATGTAAACATTTTTCTTAATAGCGACCCTCGGATGTAATCGTCTCCTGGTATTAATGGCAATGCTATATCACCCCTATAATTAGTCATCATGCTGCCGGTCCAGCCAAACGGTCTGTCTGCTATCAATTAAAACAATATATGAAATAATGTTCAAAAAACTTAAAAGGAAGCCTTTCAGTTATAAACTTTTCGTATTATGGCCGATGGAATAAATGTTCTCTTTTCGTCTCTGTCCTTTGTATACCCGTCTCATTCCCCCTGCGCCGGCTCGTCTACAGTTTGGGAGGAGGTAACGCTTTTTGAGTTATTAGTGGGCCAGATCACCGACAAAGCCTTGTTTAGAGAACCAAAACTAATTAACTTCTGCTCACTTAAAAACTTATATA
>DVQP01003690.1:0-10500 GCA_018231745.1 Danaus eresimus
AGGCTGGGGAGACGGCTCGTAAAAAGAGTTTCCTCTGCGACAACAAAAAAAAAAAGGTATACTTAGACTACAGTGTAAATAAAAATGTGGATATGTGAGTGAAGAAAAAAATTATCCTTAACGGCTTTGGCAAGTGAAAGATAGTGTAGGATTCATGAAGTGTAACTTGATGACGTGATCTTGTTTTGGTCATGCAATGTTCTTCTTGCTGAATTTAGGGGTAGCGTTCTGTTATACATTATGTTGCATCGATTACCTTTGGTTACTTCATCGTTAAAGTCCCAACCTAAATTAGTAATTACCATCGTCTTACAGTATATATTGCAGAAGATTGATAATGGCTTGTGTGAACTACAGTGTTTTGGATGAAATGGACAATGGCGTCGATACAAGTCGATTATCTGAAAGTAAATATTGGTCTGTTTGGGTATTATGCTGAAAATTCTTTCAATATATCACTATGTATTTTCATGTAGTACCAGACTAGATAATGGGACAATCGATGACAATCCGGACAGAAGCTGGTCCAGCTCAGAAGGTATCCACGCCATTATACAAAAATTGAGTTAAGTTAATTTAAGCTATCACAATATTATTCTCGATTCTTCCAATGTCATATAAAAAATGCAAGTCTTTAATTCACCGAGAGGAAGTTATCTTTATAACAGCAGCAATATCCATATCACAGCAGGAAACGAAGGGAGGACTACCTGTAATATTTCCTGGTCGTAAATGTTTGGTGAAAGCCTTAATTGCTATGAGTCCTACGTATGGACGAGCTGAGATGTAATAGTCGATTAAAATGATAAAAGTATAAACGATTTAAAGTAGATAACAGTTTTTTTAGATCAACTAATGCACGACGGCGCCTCATTATATATTATGTTTCTATAAACTGTGCTAAGGAGACACACTCAATCATTTCAAATGGCTCGATGTAGCTATTCGACTAGATCATCTGATATTTACCATAAAAATTAGCAACTAGTTTTAAAAGGGGGCTGTATAGTCACTGTACAAGTAACTGTACAGGGACTGTAAATATTATACATTTTTGTACGTTTAGGTTACAGGTTAACATAAATAATATAGACCATACGAAAATGTTTTTTGATAGAATTTTTTGTTTCTTTTTATGTCAAGGTATATCTTATTTTATGGCATTGAAAAACTCTCTTGACTCTTTTGAATCTTCCAACTTTAAGGAAATGTAACATGTGTTTGAATAAATTATTTTATTATAGATATCATAAATATTTGTAACAGTCAAACTCACTGACTCTCGTGAAATAGTCTAGATAACTCTTCAATTTACCAATTGAGTATAAAATTCCCCACGGTAGATAAAACAGCATAGAGGCATATGATATTGATCCTTTTGCTCACGATATAAAGACGCTCATACTAGTATACGAATTTTGCTCCTTAACAAGGGCTAATGATATTTCCGTTTTAAACATAAATTGGTCCCTACTATTGAAAATAAAATATGTGTTTATTTATTTATTATATAATAAGTTGCATCAAAACTGAAATATACATCAGAATGTTTTGATTTAACAGTTCAATTTAAAAATACGATGTTTATGAAAAATTTTAATTAACAGTGTTTTTTTCAGTAACATTTTCTCTGTGGAGGGCTTAAATTGTGTAGGGTTTATACTAATACCTAGACAAAAATTTCAGAAGTCCAACAAACTCTTAAAGCAAGTATCGATTACCTGCCACTTCTTTGACCTTCAAGCTTAAAATATTAAACCATAGCTATGAGTATTCCAAGTAAGTTGTACGGCGGTACTTACAAAGTAGTTCGTATTGATTTTATGTAACTGTTAGTTTGCGCGTGTCAGATTTAGAATGATACCTTAGTATTATTCTACACAACTGTAGTGAACGTGACTCATGACAACGTTCCAGAAACATACAGCTCCAGACAATTGTGATACTCATACGCTTCAAAGTTAAAACTAATGTAATATTAGAAAAATGTTTAAGAAAACGTTTTTCGTTCTCACAGTAGTGCTTCTCATTTTTGTGTATGACGTAATTGAAGCAAGAAAATTATCAGGTAGTCGCAGTTCTAGTTCCGGCCGAAGTTCTAGTAAAAGAACCAATCCAAAACCAATACCGACATCCTTCAGTTATCCACAACCTTCAGCACCTAAACCGTCCCTGTTTGGCTGGCAAGAAAAACCTGCTCAGAAAACTCAAGTGTCGTCACAAAAATCAAAACCATCAAACCAAGGACATTCTTATCCATCAAGTAACACAGGTTTATCTGGCAGTGGTCCACCTAAACAACCTCCTACATATGAAGGAAGTATTCAGAGAAGCAATGTGCCTTCCCAACAGCCTTCACCGAATAAACAAAATGTTCATGAACCGAGTCATACTTATCCAGCATCAAATAGTCTATCAGGCAACTCTGGAACTAATTCTGGGGCTGGATATCCACAAGGAACTGGATTATCGGGTTCAAGTTACCAAGCGCAACCTTCATCAAATATAAATACAGCTAATGGATATCCCGCTAACAATGTTGGATCCTACCGTAACACACAAAATGCACCGCCACCATATTCAAGTGTAGGGAATACAAACTATCATCCTCAAGGACCTCCGCCGGCTTATACGAATGCAGGAGGAAGTAATTATCATCATTCCCAACATCCGCCACCACCTTACACTAACTATGGACATAATTACGGAGGTTCTGGTGGATCTTACAGTCCTCAAGCCCCTGGTTACTTTGGAAACTATGTTAATCCGGGGAAAAATTATGGAGGTGTGAGTCGACCAGGAAATGTTTTAACAGGAGTTGGAATTGCAGGAGCAGGCATAGGGACTGTTTTAACAGGTTTGGCATTGTGGAATTTAGCAAGATCAACTGGTCATCATCATCATACAGTGATTTATGACAACCGTGGTCAACCGATCGCTGTAGCTCCAGATAACAGTACGACACCGGTCGTTGACCCAATACTAAGTGATTTAGTGAACTGCACACTCACTATTAATAATGGCAATAAAACAGAAGTTCTTGCAATACCCTGTTCGATTGCAACATCATTCACTCCGGATGCCGATGTTAAAGATGCTAGTCTCAATAAGGAATCAAGTGATAATACAGAATGCATTATAACCGTGGTAACAAAATCGTCTAGAGAATTTATGACATCCATACCTTGTTCTGTCCTTCTTAATACTGCAGCTGAAAATAATGTTACCGAGGCTCCTATCCTGGATACAAATATGACTGTAGAAAATGGTACTTCGGTTTTATCTCCTCAGGAAACCTTGAGTGCTGACCAACCTACGGCTCTACGTCTTTCTTCTTTAGAAGATGAGAATTTCAAAGAACCTACAACTAACTTAAACTGTTCTCAAGAACATGGAGACATTCGGGATCCAATTAATCCTTGTTTTAGCGTAAAACATAATTTAACCGTCATTCCTTTAGAAACAACTGTTCCATTAAAGATGTGAAGTATCCATCAACCGCATATCTTGAAATATTCCATAAGAGTTTAAAAATATGTTTAATTTTAATTGTACTATCACGTTTTAAAGGATGTGAGGTTTCATTATTTTTCCAATATTTTCTTCCACATCATATGGTAACTAAATAAGATTATTATAATATTTCTAAAATAGTTATTAAAGCGTAAAACACGTCTTGTATAATATTTATAAAAGTGTGTTTTATTGTGTAAAGTTTATTAATGTATAATACAAATTATCTGTTTATTATTATAATGTGACCTTTGAAAAAGTCTTTGTAACCTGTCTCCGTCGACCTTATATAGTAACAATATGTTTTATTGAGCTTATCGTTATAATCAACAAAAAACCTTAAAATAAAATTGAACTGACAAATATCAAGGGAAAATAGTAAAAGTACAAATATATTACGAGTCTTACTATGTAAGGGCTTTAATTTTTTTAATATGCACGAAAGAGGTTAATTATGTGACGAAAAGCAAGTTTTTATTAAGTTACTAAAATCAAGATAGATTTTCTTTGTAAAAACAAAGTTGGTTAATGAATGGAACTATTTTAACAAATGAATTAAATTCATTTAGACTAGTTTTAAAAAAACAACTATATTTGTTAATTTATTTCATTAACTTTAAAGGTCGTATAAAAATATTCATGAAACTTAAATATTTATTAACATGATATGAACTTGTATAGACTATATATATATATATATATGATTACCACTTAAATTACATACATAAATTACACAAAAATGTATATATTATAATATTACTAAAAATTGATTTCAGAGAAATCTGTTATTCATGCTATTATGGTTTTGACATTAAGTTTAATAATAATAATGTTAAGTTAATACTTCAATTTAAATGAGAAAATATAGAATGAAAAAAATCGTTTTTCATTTCCAGTAGCTTACTTGATATTCCAGAGGCCGAGGGTTCGCATCCTGCTTGTGTTAACGATTTTTGTTATCTCTTTAAAGTTTTATAAATTATTTATTGAACGAGATAATTATTGATTAGTAAAAACAAATAAAAATTATGAGTAGTTTTTTGTCGACTACACATTTAACACACAAAGTATAACAAATTTTTCTTTAGTTAGTTGAATTCGCATAATTATATATGCAAATTGGAGGACACGGTGTAGTTAAATTATAGTACCCGGTTATAGCAACAATCATACAATGTTACGATTTAATATAAGGAGTTATTTAATATTGAAATAGAAAAGTGTCAAATTTAAGTGAGTAGCACCGTACAGACGTTGACTATTGTTTTATTTTAATAAGGTCTTCCAATATTTATGACTTTAAACTAAGTTGATGCCTCAGTTGTCGTTCTAATGCAGTGACCCTCATTTTTTTTGTTGGTTAACAAGAATCAGTCGATATTATCTATCATGTGTCATCGCTTACAGCACGCATCGAGACAGCTATTTATTCGTATCTCGGTTCAAGAGTATCGACTTTAAGGATAAAAAATCGCAAGTGATAATATATCTAATAATATATGGAATAGAAGATTTATTTAACACAATAAATAATCACTATATTTTGAACTTATTATATCATATGTAGTAATAATTACTTTAAATAATTTTGTTAAGTGGACTTAAATTATACAACTTTACATGTTCTACGTTCTAATTCAAGACATACCTAAGTTATTAGAAGACATATGATATAAAAATCTAAAAGTCTAAAATTTTCATTATTTATTCGAAAATTACTTTAAGATAATCGAATATTGTATGACCTTCGTAGTATCTGCTACTTTCGCAAAGGTAACAACAGGAATCGAGTTCGGCACATCATTATTATTTATCAATTAGATTCGAAAGTTAAAACTGAAAGTACATTGTACACATATATAAAAAGTTGTAACTATAAAACTATTTCAATTGTTGTAAAAGAAACTAAGTACTGTTTAAATTTGTAGGATTCTCTTTGCTATATGTGTTTTTTAATTCAATTACACTGAAAGAAAATATTTTATATACATACAAGGAATATTGGACAAATAAATTTATAAACCCTTATATATTAATTGATGAAACAATGTCCGATCCAACAATTCAAACATTTTGCTGTCATCATACAGAAAATAAGGAAGACTTAGCAATAAAAATTATGAGTGAATTTAACACAGAATCATATAATTCAGTATGTTTAGTGTCCTCGACTATTGGAATACTAGGCTCTATTTATCAGGTAAGATACACTTCTTTAATATGAATCAATGAATAACTAACTATTCATTCAAATTGTTTTTAAAATCTAGATTTTCCCAAGGCCTCTGCGAAAAAATCAAACCAGACCACTAAACTGTTCTTCAGTACGAGGAAGAAGAATTATAATTTGGTTGGCAATTGCAGATTTATTAGCTGCTCTTGGTGATTAAATAGTGTAACATATTTGCCATCTTCTCTTTTGCCATATGTTTATTTTTGTAATGTGATTCAATTTCAGGTGTTCTGGTAAGGTCGTCACTGTGGCTTCAATACAAAAATATTATGCCCATGCCTAATGACGATGTGAGTGTATTATTTTGCAGCATCATTTCTGTAAGTTTATTTTTATAAATTTAGATAAATATCAGTCTATTTAAATTCTAAAAAAAAAGTTATATTTGTGTAAAAGTAATGTTTCAACAAACTTCTAATTCAATCAATATGTTTGACCATTTTGTGAATTTTGTTGATACCTATTTTTAAGTATTTATAATCAGACATCATTAATTTGTTTTCATATCAGAATATGTTGATAATTCCAGGCTTGGACCCAATATTTTTATACTGCTACCTGGTTTTGGACTTTGTTTTACGCAATAGACACATGGCGATCAATCAGAGGATATGATTCACAGCCAGCACTTTATCATTCTTTGGCATGGGGGCTACCAGCTGCAACCACTAGTATAGGGTTATCTATTCTTTATTTACCAAATGCCAAGTGAGTTGAAAATAATACAATAATTTCTAGCTCCATGGAGAATTGTATGTATCTGAATAAAAGAGAAATATAATTTTTGATATAATTTTTAGATGTCACCATATAACATCTGTTTCTTCTGCTCTACTTAAAATTTTACCTAATTATTGTGCTACGTACTTGCCTATAGCCATAGTCATGGTTTCAAATCCTATCATTTACATTATGGCCAGCAAGAAGATTGAAATGACTGTAGCGCTTCCTTTGGCTCAGGTATTTATACAAATATCATGGTTTTCTTTTCTTACACATAATGTATTAAAAATCTAAGCGATATAAAAATGAACAACTTCAACTAAATTTACTCCCATCCCCAAAATAAGTCAATGATCAAATATATATATTTAATTTAACAATATGATTAATCTACAGAATTTTAAGATATATCAGTTTCATGGAAATTCTAACCAATATTACATAAATTTTCAGTTTACAAGCAAAGAAAGGCGTGTGGTTGATACATTAAGACTAAAGTTTTTTCTAATAAATGCTGTTTTTTACATTTGTTGGTTACCAAATCTTATTAATGGGATATTAGTGTGGACCATGTGGTTCAATATGCCTGTTACAGTTATCATTGTGATATGGTATATAATGGTGGGTATTATTTTTAAATATCTTATTACTATTCATCTAATATATACTAGTTTATATGTATATTTCTTGTAGGCCCTCTTGAATCCTATGCAAGCTTTGTTGAATGCTATGGTGTATAGAAAATGGAATACCAGTGAAAGACGTTTTAAGCCATCAGTGCCAAGCTTCCAAAAATTTTTCCAAAGCAATGATGAACAATCTCCTCTCCTTGGATCAGAGCCTCCACGTTTGCCGCTCTCTCCTATTCCAGCAATTAATAACTATGCTACTTTGTAATGTGTGTTTTGTGATACTACTATAATTTTCTAACATATATTATACAATTTATGTAAAAACTTTTTGTTACATTACTAAGTAAAACATTTTTACTGATTTTATTTTATATTTTTCTTTTCATTCCTGTTATATTTGTAAGAACCATATGAATTGATACAAAGGAGAAACTTGATTTGGTTTAATTATTTTAATGGTATAATGCTTAGAATACTTTACATTCAACAATGATTATTTACAAAATATTATTTTTTATATATTAATATTATCACATAATAATTAAATATTATCATTGTCATTTTCTGGTGGTGACATGGTTAGATCAGTTACATCTTTAACAATCATGTGTGCTATCTGCCAAGCCATTTCCTCTTCTACCTTAGAGGAAGTTGTTGGTGTGAATTTGCTTACCATTTTCTTTAGAACTGATTTACATTTTTTGTCTGGGTCAGGTTCAAATTTTGATTCAAATCTTCCTAAACTATTAATCCTTCCGAGGCTTAGGCCATCATATTTCTTCCTTTGCCACAAAGAGTCAGCATTGTAAAGTTGATTGGAATCTATAGTCATATCAGGTACAGAGTGGTTTCGTTTTTTCCTAAATTGTTGGTCACCCATTGCTAGAAGTGTATTTTGTGTACTTATACTAATTTCACTGCTACAATCTGAATATGATTTATAATTTGAAGACCACATTTGGTTAACAGATTTCATCATTTCTGATAGGTAAGTGTAATATAATTCAGAACTCAAAAACATTTTAACATATTTACTAAGAGTTTTGTAAATAATTTTATATGGATAATCAAAACAGCTAGCTATCGGACCAAGTTCACTGCAGATGTCACTTTCAACTTTTAATCTAACATCACTTGAAAATCCAAGTGGACTTGTAGCTTGCAGTGAGAAATATTTATCATATAAAACAATAGCATCACCTTGTGCTTGCTCAAGGCTAGGATTGTTATTCATTAAGTTATCCCGAAAATTTGTCACTGATATTAAAAATTCGAGTAATTTACTACAATTTTCTTGTTCCAAATATTCTGTGTAATAGAATAGAATTGTTTCATTGTATAAAATATCTTTTAAGCACAAGCAACCACTTGTCAAAATATCTATTTGTGACTTAATGTAAAGTGGGCTGTCTTGAAAACCACTGAAAAAATCTTTTTCAATTGTATAATACAATGCATCCTGTACTGCCTTGAAACAGTCTTCTTCTATTTGTCCCTCCGGTTTACATATATTTGATATAACTAATTTTCTAACAGAATCTGACAGCTCTAATTTATTTGGAGCTTCTAAAGCCACATATTTTTTAAATATACTAATTGCTTTCTCAGTAATGTCAATATTTTTATCACTTATAAAATTACAATTGTCTTGATTCTTAAACTCAACAGGGGAACTTGAAGAACATTCACTTTTAGTTTTTCTCAAATTAGGAATGCTTGATCTCCAATTAGATATTTGTGATGTAAAACTTTCACAATTTTTCTCAAAATCATTTTCATGACAATTATTATCTAAACTTCTTGTGTGAATTAATTTCGACCGGAACACATCATTGTTTTCTTTAGAATTGTAAAAGTAGACTTTAAAGTTTTCCAATTCAAACCAGCATTTTATGAGGCATTGCTGATTAATACCTTCCATGTATGTCATAAAGTGTTTAATTGCTGCTTTTCCATACAGGATGTCATTTAAACTAATACACAAGGATGATTTTTTTTCAAACACATTATCTGAAATAAAACTAATATATTAGATTCGAAAATATTATCGACTATTCGGAAAAAAAATGTATGTGTGATTTATTTACCATCTATGTCTATGTTTTGCTCAGTGTTTAATAATTCTGATTGGACATTTTGAATCGGCTCTGGTGGTCGTACAGGACATCCTGTTCTACCTTTAGCTAAAGAAATATTAGTTTTCATGAAAAGTTACAAGAAAAGATATAAATAAAATTACTTACCAGCACTTTTCCAAAATTTTATCATGTTCTTACATCGGAGCTATGAAATAGTAC
This sequence comes from Danaus eresimus, assembly GCA_018231745.1. Classification (NCBI taxonomy): domain Eukaryota; kingdom Metazoa; phylum Arthropoda; class Insecta; order Lepidoptera; family Nymphalidae; genus Danaus; species Danaus eresimus. The sequence continues at coordinate 9,399 of DVQP01003690.1, forward strand.
TTGTTTTATAAAAAATCTCGTTTTTATCAATGTTTACTAGCTTACAACTTAATATTTCAACGAAAGCCGAAAGGACATTATTACAAAACCGTCACAAATATTTTGTAAATAAAGTGTAACAACATACCTACGTTTCACTCATTGACAGCTGTCAAGGAGACATTTATGTCAGAGAAATTAAAGGATTTTAAAACTTTGCATGACTTTATCAAACAAAAATTATTTTTACCAATATACCATCACAAAGTAAATACAAATATATTTCAAAATTTTAAACTTAATTGAAATTTTAAGAAAAATACGAAGTATTTAACATTACATTAATGGTTCAATATCAATACATGAATGTATTATGAATTATTATAATATTTAATATTTATATGTATATCTAATTTCTTACACTTAAGAAGAAAGTAAAGATCGGAATAATTAAATTAAAAAGATAACATTTCTCCTCATATACCTCTAATTATTACAGAATGTACAAGAAAACAAGATTCATAATATACTCCCGATTTTCGGTTACTTCGCAAAAACCGTAAACACGGGCAGACGAATCATCTCGTTATAAATAATTATAAACGCGTAGTAAATCTAAAAAATTTTAGTTTTATTTCAAAGAATACTCGTAAAATTCTAATCTTAAATCTCGTTATGAGAACACATCTTATCGAACCCAAGAGAACTGCTTTTTAAAGAACAGATCTCTAAAACTTTAATAAATATTATTGTTTACGAAAGTCAATCTATTAGTTAAGTTTTTTTTTCTTAATATGGCGAAAACTGGAGCTACCGAATCATAGGGAAAAGTTATGTGACCATCCAATGATAACTATTTGAGATGAAAATCTTGCCTATTACTTGGTATATAAGCAAGTAGTTTGCCTTTTGCAATAATCTCGGTCAAAATAAGTTAACACTGTTATATACTGGACAGCATGCGAATAATTATACAAGCAAATGGATGTATCTTTTTTTTAATTTAAGATAAGTTGATATGTTTTCCCAGTGATTTTACTTCTTCACTGTTAAATAGATATTAACGTTTTATATATTTTCTGACTATTTACCTGTCTCTCGGGATTAGTCAAAAGTAATCTGA
>DVQP01003691.1:0-10496 GCA_018231745.1 Danaus eresimus
ATCCATCAGAGTTTCCAATCAAAATGCTATAGAGGAAGAGATAACTAAATAACAACGATCAATAAAAAACAAATAAACTTAAAACTGGTACACATCCCCATATGTATGAACATATATGTGTATATGTATTACTAATGAAAGTGATTGTACAAAGATAAATATGTTAATATCTTAAAACTATATATGAAATGATAAGTTATAACAAATAAAATGAAATCCTCTCGTTGCTACTAATTGTTATAATTTTTCTATCTTTATTTATTATTCTTTCATTACTTAAGTAAAAAACATGTATAGTTCCATTGCGTCTAGGTTAAATAAATATACAAGCCAATAGCCCACCCAACATGGGGATAGATAAATTAAATACAAAAAAAGGAAGAGCAACTCCACACGGCCCTGTTTATCCATGTCAGTTCCCACCCCTCGGTAAATTACAACAGACCGTTTTCCTACCATTTTCATACAACGCGCTAAGTGTACAAACAAAAGAGTTTTTATGGACTAATAATTACAATATTCATGATGTTTGCAGCTGGATGCTTCTCTGAATAGCGCTGTTTCAGGTTAATTATCTTTATTATATTCATTTTATACTTTTATTGTATGACATTAATTTGTTAATAAATTTCTTGACTCTACGATATCGATCACGAAATCTGTCACAAAAATTACATGATGCGGATCAAACCGTCATTCGATAGTAAAGTTATCCGCAATCACACAGAAGTATCGTATAAACATAAATAAATGTTACTTCCCTCATAAAAATGTTGGGTCGCGTATTTTTTTAGTCAATAATATATCAATCCTCGTGTCAAGTGACATGCGTCGGGATGATGATGGATGGGGAAATAAAGACAAATATTCACAGAACATGTGAAGTTTGTATGTATCTGCACAAACTAAGTGATAATATACTTAGAAAATTATCATAAAATGATTTGATATCTATGGAATATTTTATTAAAACAGGATCTAAGGAAATATTATGGTTTTCTCTTTATTACGAAAATCGATTCTATCGATTGGTAATATGATTATTCGCTAACTTCATTACCTTGTTAATTAAAAGTAGAATTTTTGAATTTCAATAAAAAGAAAACATGCTCTTTCGTTTCTCACATTGAAATTATACCAACAATTAAGACATGAAATGTCAGTTTCTAGTCATTCAACCTAGAGGTTCTTGTGTAATATACAGGAACGATCAACATCTACAACAGTAACATTCATAATTCATATTTTGAAGAAAGCAAATGGATAGCACTTTAAGATATCATTTATTTTACATTGAATCTAATTCATCCGATCACCAAAACACGAATAACAAAACATTGTAATCCCAAGCAGACCCCTTCTATCTCATCCAAGACCGCACTGCTTATAATTTACAAGTATAATATCGGGTACTGGATTTACAATTCTAAAACCTTGTTCATATAATCGAATAATATTGAAAACCCATTTATGTGAACAAGTCTTAATTATAAGTTTAATCTTGGATATTATTTAATATAGCTCGAGATTCAGTTACCTCATCTTGTTTGTCGCCATTTACGTAACTTTATATCTAGTGAGTTGATCCATATTTATCTTATTAGACTTTGGTATTTATCCCTTAAATTGTTAAATTTTTGTGAAACATTTTTTATGCAATCCAGCAATGATCAATTGAAATAAAAAGATCTTTTCGACTTTGCATTGTGGTAATTTCATCAGTCGTATTAGGGACCAATGGTGTCAGCTAGATTTGATACCGTAAACCGTTCTTTGGAGATTTTAATGAGTTCCTGGATATCCGCTTACGAGGAGCTCGGATTATTACTTTATAGGAACCAATGTTGGATGTTTGAATAGAATCCGAAAACAGATCGCGCACGTACGAAATTTTAATTTAGTTTTGAAACAAGCGTCCAGTTCTAACCTCGTTAATTAGTATTGACTGCTTCAGTTTATCCGTAGTGCTAAATAAATTGGTTTTCCTCTGCTTCTCAGATTAATATAACTTTTCTAATAACGTTACAAATGTCGATGAAACAATAAATTCGGTCACATGAAACTAAGCAAATTGTTTTGGTAATATACATATTTGATAAGAGGCCAACTTCAGATAAACTTTGAGATTAAATTAAAAGTAATTAAGAACTATTTTCTCGCACGTCACGAGTTTTCGTGAAAAATAATTAGCTATAAACCAAATAACCCATGACTGTTGAGGAAGTAGATGATGTTCTCGATTTACTTATAGTTTAATTAAACCGACGTCGTATAAAGCATTCTGGGTTATACAGTAGTAGATTTATTGGAGGAAGCTGGCTTATCTACAGACATATATATGTACATACGATCGGTGTTCCTACATCTGTCAGATTGTCTGAATTGGGTCTTTCAAATAGATTAAATTATGTAAATTGCAGTGAATTCTCGGGCTAATGGTTAAGATGTTTCGAGGAGTTTATGGCAAAATCATTGCTTACCCTGGATGTGATCTGAATAATAATAAATATATTTTTGGTACTTGAAACAAATAAACAAACACTCTAAAATGTTATGAGAAAGCCAATTATAAGATATATTTATTAGCATAAAGGAAAAGTGTGATTCCATGAATGGAATGAATAGAAGTGTATGTTTGACTAATGTTATAAGGTATATATACCTTATAACATAGTTATTCAAGTGCTCGATATATATAACAATACAACTATGACTTATGCATCGCCAAATAAAAATTATATCTATTTTATATTTAGTTTAGATTAGACGATCTATTATTTGTATTTTATTTTCAAACATACAATAATTTTAATTGTCTTTTTTATTTGCGAAAAGTAAAAGATAATGTACTAGCAACTGAGATAACAAAACATCGAACAAATTTAATCTTAAGAGACATCTATTACGTGAACAATTATCCGATGAAGAATTAGATTAATCAAGCAAAAACATCCTTTAACGGTCCCTTAGACAAAGCCTCAAAAGGATTAAAATCGCCCAACCGTTTTATTGTTTTCGAATATGCCCAGACAATTCGCAGAATTCGCAAATACCAGATCATGTTACACAATATAATGGAAGTAGCATTGTTTATTGTAATTACTTGTCTGTGTTGCCAAAGACAGAAACTTTAGGAGTTCAGAGCCTAGAACTATGTTACAAATAGAAATTGTATGACAACTGCTGCTTGTAGATTAGCTTAATGAGGCATTTACTAAATGGAATAGAAAATAATATTATTCATTTTTAAACACTTATAAATGTTATTTACTTTGTAATAAGACCCATCTCGGGTAACGCATTATATATTTTTCAAAACGTAGGAAATAAAGTTGCAAAGTGAAACACATTTTCATTTGTAATAACAAGAAATGCTTCCAAAATATCGTGGCTAATAAAGTTCTAACGTCTTTTAATAATATTATATCCGTATGAGGCTTAAAAACTATTATCTGTGCAAAACAATAAACATGGTTATAACGAAAAAATTTTGTTTTAATTATTTATATGTGAATTAATTTTCAAAGTAAATTTGAGTGTTTATCAATAATTATTCCATTTCACCTGAAAGCTGTATGTTTGTTGAAGGCAACATCTGGAATGTAAACAACTTGCAAAATAAAATCATGTCAGTTATGAAATATAAACCCAATGAAGACTACCTACTAGTTATCATACTAAATATATGATATCATACAATTAATATCTCGCTATCCAAAATTTGAGGAAAGACGTAATCAAGAACGATAAAAACGTTTTTTTGGCATTTATTCGTCATGATTAAATCGATATAAACTAATCAACCAAGCATTACATGAAAAGGTTTATAATATATATTTTTTTCTCTAATTTATTTCTGACTTTTCTCGTAATTTTTATTGAAAATTATTGTATTTTTCTTTTGCTCGTTATATGTTTCCAGTGAGAGCACCAAGATCATAATATTTATTACTAAGAATAATTGTTACGAGAAGTTTAATAAAACACCATTAAATAAACATCCAATATAAAACACAATTGAATACTGTTAATATATTTAACCGAAGTACCAAATGGACATTGTGTATTCACAAGAATTTAGACAATTCCTAAAAGACTCTCATAGAACAAAGGAGCAGCCCTTAGTCCTGCCAGCCATAAATTTATATCGGACTATTGTTTTAATTGTAAACACGATCCTCATAGATTTATCGTCACTTTCCAAGTGAAACAATTACAGTATTTGAATTGATATTCAGAACCCTTTTATTGGCCACTTGGATGCCACTCGATTTTATTGTCGCCTCTACCAGGCTGATTGAGAGTTGAATGATTCTACAGCTCTTAAAAATTTTGATTTGATATGCTTAGTCTACCAATAGCAAAAAAAAATATAGCTATTCTATAATCTAAAAAAATATAGATAAAATAGGAAAGAAAGAAAAAATGCAGCGATGTCGTGGTTCAATTTGTGTAAATCGCAAATATATATAGAAAAAAAAAGTAAGAGCTTTCAGAAATGGAATCTCTTAAAAGTACTTACAGCTTTTGTTGTACCTCTCGTGACTTTTCTGTATCATAAAAGAGTAACTGCACTTCAAACAACTCATCTCTAGCTGTATTTCTATTTAGTTTTTATTTCGTGATAGCTTCAGAATTATAATCGTTAATTATTTTATCAGATTTATGATATGACAAACTTCTATAGCTATTTTCTGTCACTTAATTAAAGAAAATGTAGACAGTCACTTATCACACTCATGTGAAATGATTTCAAATAAAAACCTTCTTAATAAGAGCTCAGACAACGATAAGTCAAATAACATTATCATTGAATTTAAAGACCGATACAGTTTAGAAAATAAGTTTGAGATGATTTAAAATATGAAATAAATATTTGACCTTAAACTAATAAAACTAAACTTAGTGAGGCATAACATTAAAATTTCTAGATTTTTATGAATTTTAAAACAATGTCAACATATAATTAAGTATACATAATATTAAATAATCTCCACTATTTTATCTTATCATCAATAGATTAAAAAGGACAAGGTCAATTAAAATAGGACGAAATCGCTGTCGATGTATGAGTTTATTTAAAAAAAAATCTTTAGTAAGAAATTTCAATCAACCTATTTTAATTTAAGCGATCTGATACCTAAATCAGATCTTCCAAGGTTCCGTATAACTCATGAATCTGAGATACTTAATGCTCATTACATAGAACGAAACGTAATCTGTGTGTGGATTACCAAGATTGACTGATAACGTCGAATACATTGCTTCAAATTAGTTTGAATGTTACTCGTAATATATAAATAGTGATGTGCGTTTTGTGATACTTTATTTCACTTTGAAAATAACTAGTACATTTTGTGTCAAATTTTCTAAGCACAAGCAATGGTTACGTCCGAAAAAGAAAAAAAGACGCATTTAATTGACTTTCCTAAATTTTCGAGCGATTTGATTGATTTACATTTGCTTGTCTTACATTTTAGAGATCTGGAATCTTGTTATTATCTCTTCATAGCCATAAAATCCTTACATTCAAATAAATAAAAATATATATTTCCGGTCACAAAAACATTAAAAAAATTTCAAACTTTTTAGAAAACTATTTTCGTGTATATAATTTAGTGAAAAAATTAAGGTATGTGTACACAAAGTTCATATAAAGTACAAATAGAGAGCAAATCACAAAATCATGAAATTTATATTTGCAATTTTTTTATTTAACAATCATAACGGGTTGAAGCTAGGTGTTATTGGTTGGTTTGATGGACGTGTTCACTAAATTTGACAATTTGAATTATTTTCTACTTTTCTTGACTATTTTATTTTCGTCCAAATATTGAAATATTTCTCCGGCTCCGACGAACTTTTTATGTTCCATTTAATATATTAAACCTACTTTTTTTTTAATTTTACTTTATGCGTTAATCATTGCTATACATGTCATATGTACAATATGCATGTTTAAACATTAACCATACAGCTTAAAAAAGCTAGAAAGTAAATAATTCTGGTTTCTTAATTAACAAAAGAACTCGACAGAAATGTATGTAAATTATTTTGAAAGCTGAAAAGGAAAACCAATTATATGACTCTATTTAATTTAGAATTTTCCTTCATAAAAATACAGAAGACGGCATAAAGCCGCGTTGTTTTTAGGATATAAGAAACATGACGAAAACTGCCAAAGTCGGGCGTTCAGACAGGAACCTTGCTGACATGGAGGTTTTACGGTGACCTTTTATTAGACACAATTTTTTATTACAACATTTTAATAAAATTCTTTAAAAATTACAAGACATTTCTTTATAATTACATTTACGGTCGCTTCTGTTAAAAGTTTTTGTTATATTAACATTAATTTGTTTCCATACAACTTATTGTATGAATGAAAAATTTCGCAAAGCTCTAACCTACAATGTAATATGCTCATCCCAGACTTCCTCATAAAACAAAATGCAAAGGCTTTTATAAATACTATGCAGTTGTATTTCATGGCCTCGATGTTGGAGGAACTTTTCTAATTTATTCATAACACGGAACTCGCTTGTAAAGTTGCAAAGAGTTTTCGTTAACAATAGGGATGAGCATTTTAAAGAAAAATAATTTCTACTCAAGAAATACGTAAAGCTGTTGGGATTGTGAGTGCTTACCGAGTTTGGGAATGAAGTATGGCGTTGAATTGTTTGCTCTGACTCTGGCTTTTAACATTTTATATACATATATACACATATCATTTTACATTTTCATTAGTTTTTATCATAATGAGATCTAAGATTTTCGCCAGTCATTTAAATTAAACTAATATATTTTCGGATTTACTAATCAATTTTTTCATACTTTAAAACTACAGCAGACGAGCCCGTGATGACGGTTGCTGTAAAGTAACCGAAACGTCTGGATTATGTAGTTTTAAATTAATAAAAAATCGCGTAGTAATCCGAAAATATATCAGTTTTAGTTTCTATCACATAAATACGTTGATGACGTGCAAATATTGTATGTATGATTCAAAAATCTAAAAAAATAACTTAAAATATACTCAAAGCTATTAAAGCTGTTTTTATTAATTATGCCACCAAAAAAGCCTATGTAGTTAATTAAGATCAAAAAAAGCTATTTGGGAATGTACTTAAAAATCATTATTTTTATTTGCTAGCAAAAGCCCAGAATGGATCTAATTAGATTTGAATTCTGAGCTTAATTCTATTCTCAACTTATATAAAGTCCTTGAATCAAATTTTTAAAGGAAAGTTAATAGGATTGTAGTTATAATAAGTTTGTCAAGAGCAGACGCAGTCATTATTCATTCCTCGAGGAAAGCGAACGACGGTTTTATTGTGATATTAAATATGAATATTGGAACTTTATTAAACTACTATTATGAAGGTAATAAAAATTTTACACAATTTATGTTGGTAATTATAATAACGTTTTTTATTCCTTCGTGGTTCGATATATTCTATTTGTTATGGCAAGCATTTTTTTAATAACATAAAAATATATATTATTAAATTTCAATAATTGTGTTTAAGATATTCATACCATACCTAAGCATGTATTATAAAGCTCTTTGCTTTTACAGTATATGGTAGCATTTCTTATTATTGAACTATTTCGTCGTAAATTCGTTTTGACTGGAAAGCATAGCTCGAAACGCATTATGCCAATAGTCGACAATCACGTACGGTAACAGCACCAATATTCATCTATAAATTGATGGTTTTCGAGTTATATTTCCAGCCGTGACAGATACAGTCTGTGGAGTATAATATGGGGAATTTCGTTAAGCCAGGATATGCTGTGTCCTTAAACACTTGTGCAGGATGATAATTGATAATGATTTAGTTATTTCTGTCATAACATTTTCTACAAATTGTAATCCGATTAAAGTGTCTTTTATTGGTTTTAAAATCATAAAACTGATTTTTATACATACTACAGAAGCGAGATCCAGCCCAAACAAACTTAAAAAAGCGTATTTTCGCCAACATTCTGATAAAATTACCTCAATTAATTCCAAACGTGACTCATGGAGTGTTGTTGAGCTCAGCTAAAGCTTCATTTCACTTTTTTTATAAACTGTTGAAAATTCTCTAATTACCAGAGTAATTAGGCTACTTGGAGATCACTTAGAACAATTAATTTAGAACCTTATTACGTTGAAATAGAGAGAACAATAGCATGATGTACCTCGCCTTTTAAAATGACAAACCGGCGGTGTGATGTGGTATTTGTAAATGGAATAAGTATTATATAATATTGTTTCAACAATTTTTGGTGCCTTCAATTGCTTACATTAATTTGTCAAATACACTGAATTTACACACTTAATAAGCAGATTTATACAACATATTTCTAAATTCATTAATAATACCTAAAAGTGGTTTATTTTGAAAACCACTTTATATTCCTTGGGAGCTTCCATTTCATGAAATTTCAATAGAAGTTGAGCTTAGTCGAATATAATCTGCATTCTATTTCAGTCAGGCCACAAGTGCCTTAAATAACTCAATTATATAATCTTGTAAAAAGACCATTAAACACCTACCAGATTGTTCGAATCTAAAATACGGATAATATAATACATTACGCGTTATATTTTTACGGCCTCAAAGCCTTGCAAAGTTAATTCGCCGATGGCGCAGGACAATTTTAGCGAGGGGCGTGTTACTATATAATGGTGAATTTCGCTCCGCTTTGAGTTCGTGTAAAGGCGAAAATTATAGCGCAAGTTATAAGCAAAAGAGGTTGGCGTTTAAAAAAAATTACATTCAACGATTCAGCTGATGTTAAAAGAAACATTTAAAGATTTGTGTATATTCAGACGACAAATTTATTAAGTTCACCACACAAATTAAGCTCAGTGGTTTCAGCCAATTCCATAACTATGTTTTGTCATTTCTCTCATCCCTTAAGCCACAGTCTAGCGGAGCCTGGGACTTGTGTAATTTATTCATAGTCGAGTAATGACACTCGATTACTTTAGCGCTAACCCTTTACAAGAGCGGTTAAAAAGAGTTGTTTTTATTAAGCTCAAGGAAATTGACGCTTTCAACATCAAATAGGTCGCTTTGTACGTTAAAAAGGAAATTCTTCTTGGGAATTAGATTTAATATTTTTGTAAAGCTATTTAAAACAAATTACATTCTTCAACGTCATTGTATTTAAACTTTAATATATTTATTTTTAATGTGTTTCATTGAATATTTATGTAGGGTGAGATTTTTAATTACTCTTATGTGATGTATACAAAAAGAGTAATATTTTTTAAGTCAAAATTCTTTTATAACAAACCTACCAAAAATGGTAATTTATTTAAGTACAATATTGTATGGATGCAGTAAAATATCCCGCCCGCTATGTTCTAGTTCGTCACACACCTAACCATGCATTACCATGAGAACGAAACCTGCACAAGAAACTTTGGTACAATCCAACGAAGATATTTGCTTCAAAATTGAGTTGTAGGATTGCACCCGAACAAACATATTTACTACTTACGTACATAGCAAGTTAAATAAAAACTTGTATCATGTAACTTGATAACAATTTTACGTTTGTTCAAAGGAAAAGGTAAGGGAAAATTAAATCAAATATGTACCATTAATCGCTATTCATATCATTATTAATATACTATGACAGTGTTATTAAAATTTTGCAATTTATCTATTAAAAGATTTTTTGTTTGCGAAAGTTTTGCAGTCTGAGTTCTGAACACAATACTCCCAAAACTTCATTCGATTCAAGGTCACATGCTTATCCTTTCTCAAACAATTTCAACCCTAAGTACACAATAACGTGATCTTTCTATTCTTGGCACGATATAAAATCTTGACTTGCGTGGTAGATATTTGCAGCCACATTCTAAACTATTAAAGTTTTTTGTTTTTTTTTTGTATTTATTTAAATTTTGACAAGTGACAACCTTGTTTCTGAAGTTGCTTTTGCCTCAAACCTCTTTCAAAAACCTTTCAATGTAGTTCAGGAAAAATATATTATTCACCTAATTTGAGCGGCGAACACCTTGGCTCTTCAATAATTCTCAAAATATTTAATAGTTACGGAAAAATTAATAAATTTCATCCAAAAAGGTAAATAATGCACGAGGCAAGCAAAATATAAGAGTTTTTGTCAATGTAACCAAGCAGTAATACAAAATCAATGTTATTAACATTATCATTTTATTTCATATTAAAAGACTCATTAAAATATAGTAAACGTTCGTTACAATTTAATTAATAATCATTATAGTTATAACTCTAATTTTTATTTTGAAATATAAGCAAAACTATATTATTGTAATTATCGTAATTTAAATAATAAACTATTCATGTCATCTAAATAGACTGATATTTGTGACTCCGATGTGTCGTGTTCTACATAATCGATTTTCTAATTAAATTATTGTAAAGCGATTCGATTTTGATTAAATATAATCGTGATTCACATGTTATCAAATGTTACGTACTTATTTGCATAGTTTAAATAAAATAAATGAC
>DVQP01003692.1:0-10495 GCA_018231745.1 Danaus eresimus
CATACGAACTAGCGTTTATAGATGTCTATAAATCAATTAGGTATACTAAATAAGACTTATGCTATGTGATATTACCAAGTACGCGTCCTAAACCTTTCCTTCAACATTCATAGCCTCCATCCACAACTAGCCACCGATTGATTGCTAGGAATTTGAATGTATAAGTATTCTGTTCCGTGTATTCAGCCTACACTTCCGCAGATGTAACGTTAAATAAGCGTTAACCGGCGAAACCAACTTTTCAATTAACATTTCATTAATCCATTTCTACTTAAATAGAATATTGTTCATATTAAACAAAGGCAATGCATCTAAGTTTTCTTGTCAGTAGACTCTGTTGTTACCTTATGTACACACTAACAAGTTTTCTTTTAAAGGACTTCATATAAAGTTTCAGGAGCTGAACTTTTCTCGTCTAAATTATAAAGACATGACGCAGCGGAATTATGTTTATAAACTTCTATACTTATATTATATATTTCAATGTATGTAATACAATGAAAGGTGTCGATTTCTCAGTATATCAAATGTCTGCTGCTCAAGGCCGGCGTCTCGATACACGGTATAATGACCCGTACGATTTGATATACCTTCAAGATTTAACAAAGGCATATTTATAAAGACAATGAGTGTAAAGTTAACCAAAAACTACTTATTTCCCGCATGTCCGTACGAGGAAGCGGATGTCATGTCGAAAACAGGCAATAAGAGTATAACGCTCATTTTTCTGTCAGCGCATTATCCTCATGTTAAAATTACCTCAACTATCGACCAGTTTCTGTGTAATTAAATAACAAAACTGTATAAATACTCACACCATAACAAATAACTGCATTCGTGTTGGTTGTTTAAGTTAGTACCGCTTTTCAAATGACGTATTCGCGTATTCGTATTTCTATATTCATACCGATTTATTGCAAAACATTGCTCAGTAAAAGTAAGAGTAACTAACTGTATTAGTTATTGTCACGAAATTGATGTGTTTGTGATGGTTGCATATTGACGATAGCAGGATATTAAACGTCTATTTTATAACGGGATTATTAACATACAGAGTGATAATAACATACAGCCATCCCCTTCATAAAAAGGAAAATTTAATCAAAAAGGAACAAAACCTTTTATGGAAAAATATATTTAAAAATATATTTGACCCCGACAATATATATATGAATCTGCAAGAGAAAAACATAGCTAACTATAAGGCGTAATGAACGGTTTTTAACCATAACGAGTCATAATGAACGGTTTTTAAAAATCCCATTACCGTGACACAGACACTTACTACAGATTTATAAACTTAAACCAGATAACTTCCGTTGCGTTGAAACCACGCAGCGTATCGACAAACGAAAGCCAATGATAACACCAACTATAAGACAATTGATCTTGTAACATAAGATGTATCAGACGTTGCTGAATAACAATGAAATATATGAAGAAATTAACTATAAATCAAAAATATTGCAAGTTAAAATAACACAGCTGTCCTGATCTTGTTTATGTATAACATGAGGTTAAAATAGTTTTTTATGAAATATTGTTGAGGTTAAGGCGCCAACAGCTGCACTCAACGATAAGAGCAATTGAAGTAATTGATGTTACACAAGCATCCTTTGACTTGTAAGGGCCATTAATAACTGGGTTCATCAGCAGACATTGAGAATCACACTTAGCGAACATTGGAAGACATTTAAACACCCAATCACTAAGAGAATGTCTTGAATAAAATGTATTGTTTTGTTCCAAAAGGATCAATTCACTTCGTTTTCAAATTTGTTGTTAAAATTCGTTTATTTTCGTTGTATAATAAATGTAATTTTGCCATCGTCACATATGTAAAGACCTGTACAGACGTCATTAATAAACCGGCAGTCGAGAACATGCGCATGAGTCACTCGCGTTACCAACTCGAGTGTCTTAATAGCGGAGGCGTCTGGATTGTGACCGGTCCTAACAAATTATTCAAAACACGATCCATTCATCACAGATTTGATAACACATTAAATACCAGTAGTATTGTTGATGGACTTTAGATTGATAATATCAGTTATTGTATCTTAAAAGGTAATATTTTATAAAACGTATTTCATTGGAAATATAGACTCTTTTCATCAGTTGTTGTTTATGTTGGAGAAATAAAATAATGATAATAATAAAAAAACATATAAAAAAAATATACTTTGAATCCACCACATACATGTAGATAAAGTGAAAACAATCAACTATTCTGGAGATTTAAAAATTGAACACAAAAATAATAATAATAAAATTAAACCAATGAAGTATTAGGTTAATAACAAACATGTGAGAATTTATAAAACAATTCAAATAACTTTTTTTATTTATAATTATTAGCTTCAAGATTTTTTTAGAATGACGTCATGTTCCGCGGGTCAAGGGCCTTTCATTATTTCACAGAACTGTCCGACTCGGAAAGTCCAAGAGCTCTAACAGCACAGACGTGGACGTGTTTAAACAAGAGTTTTAATTTTGAATTCAGTATTTCTATATAAAACTCTCTACCCACTACTAGTTTGACATCAATTTACCGTGTGCTGAATCTTATTTTTTTGGATGTAAAAAACTGATGGCAACTTTTTGAATACAGCGGTTCAGTCCCTTTTCCTTTCCAGCGCCACTTGATTTACTTCGACCGTTTAATTTTTACCGCTAGGCGATATAATTTGAAATTTCACTCATGCAATAAAAAAACAACTAGAAAAGTGTGTCGGTTTTTATAAAGTTTTGTTAGTTAACTAAAATATAAGATCTTTTGTGCGATGAAATTTTATTCTTACATTAAATGTGCATTGTGAAATTAATACATATATTACATAAAACTCTTCAGCAACACCTCATAGTAATTGGTTAATTATTATATTATTACTCTGCTATTATTTTATTATACAACAATTTTTTATGACCATTACACCAAATAGTAATGGTGCGCCCCGCGCATTATCTGGGTCGCCAGTAAACATTTTAACAGAATTCTTTCACCTTCACAGCTCTATCCTATGTAACTTCCTTAAACAAGAATAAATAAACCCGTCTATGTTATACGAATCCCATATATAGAACAGTCGTAACTCAGAAATAGCATCAGAATGGTAGGTAAAGCGTTACGTTCAACTGTATTATATGCATCAATTGCATTGTGGTACATTCTTCAACGTTATATATGTGACATTTCGATTTGTGACCGATTGTTCTTAGAGTGGGACACTTTCACCAACCGTTCCGATTTATGATCTGGTTACTTACTTGATCATGGGATTAATATCAGACTTATAATACCGTACGTATTCAAGTCGCGTCACTTAACTGAGGGGCGACATTACAAAGTATTGTTAGGCAACACTTTCTATTCGACGCCACATTAAACGAGGAACTTACACGTTTTGCGTGAACCACACAATAACGAGACTGAGATACGTGCTGATAACAGATTATACAGGGCTTGATTCAGTCTTATAGATATACAATTCCTAGATCTATCTATCTAGATACCTAAAAATAATCTAATCAATCAGTATTATTTAATTATTAAACATTAATATCTAACTCTCTTGAATCCTCTCATATATATAAATCATATGGCATGTTGTAATATTTCTATTATTTTTTTTATATAACTACATATGTATAAATTAATTAACGTTGTAGAATATATTTCGAGGACATTTTCACTTCGCAAAATCAGACCACGATTCGAGTTTATAACATTTAAATATTTATGAATGTATAAATATGAATAGTTTTAAAGAGCTTCTATTTAGCGTTCTACTTTAAGCGACCTAGTCTACGTATTTAAAAACTAATAACAATATTATTTATATTCAAGAGAACTGTTTCCTTATTCACATTGATGTCGAGGAAATTATTATTTAAAGATAAGTATAAAAATCTCACCGTCCTTTCTCTTAACGGTGTGTTAAAAGGTGGTTATGAATGTGGGTAAAGAGTTATTGATATCGTCTCAAAAAGAGAACCCGACCATTTCTCCACGCCCCAATTAGAACGACCGTAGGTACCTATTTGTGTACTTGTGTAGGTAAAGCGAAATCTAATACAGCGGTGTAACATATCAATGTGACAAACGAGACCATTGAAATTATCCGTAGCCGCATACTATTAGAAATTAATTTATCTATCATTCGACTAACATATACCGAACTACTAGATAAAATATCTCGTTGATATAAATAATCTTAAATGAAGTCGATAAACCGAGTATGTGAATCTAAACATAAATACATTTGATCCGCTTAATCTTTACAAATTTACTAGTATTTAAAGTAACGTATATGGATTAAATACTACGAAATATTAAATAGGTACTACAAAATACCAGACCTAGGGTATTATTTTGTTGATATAGTACAACGGTCATTTGATTCCAACGAGATCAATACATAGAAATCATTGTTACCCAAAAGGTTTACATATGAAGGGAGATTTAGAGGGTGGGGGACGGAAATACTGACGGAAGCAGCGTCACGGTCTGCGCACGCGCATTGCTCTGTGACGACACGGTGCGCCCCGAACGACAACTCTGGTCATTATGGTTTTACATGACTATATACACTGCAATTATTTACTGCTTGTCATGACAACCCAATGAATAATCATTTAAGTGAACAGACAACATGAAATATTATATAAATATGTAATTATATTTACTTTACAAATCAATAAGTAAAAGCTAACGTACATTTGGGTACTCATCAGTTAAATTGTCAAATAAATTTGTATTTAACATAAGTCTTTTAAATCAGTGACACTCTCTGTGTGTGGCCCGAGTCACTAACTCACTAAGATAGACAAGGCACGTGTCTTAGATTAAACTAACATAACAAACTAAAATGTAACTTTAATGTTACTCGTTCCGATAATATCACAGACGTGAGACTTATTTATAGATTAAGGATTATTTTATAACTTGATTATTATGTACTTTCTAAAACACGAATATATACGTATCATAGATTTATTTATGCTAAATGTAAACCAGTTCAAAATCCAAATGAACATTTCAAAGTAACGTAGAATAATCAAAAAATAATTTAATTTATATTTTTATTTCATAATATTAATTTATTTATCTGATTGTGATAAATAAATGCGCACGTGGTAAGCGGCACGTTAACTACTAGAGATTTCAATAAATAATATGTGACATCTAATTACCACAAATGATTAATATAAAAATAACAGTAAATAATAAAACAGATTTCTTTTATTTACACCATTTTTAACGAGTTATTTCGATTAAAAAAATAATTTTAAAACGATAAACAACGACATTTTAGTGTATTAATACAATATTCTTTAATAATCTTATCAAAATTCCAACGGATAAGCCGAACGATAAAATATTTCAGATTGCATCTTACAATCGGAGCGAGCAATATTGAAATCGACGTACAGTAAAATCTCAAAAGTCTGTGACGTAACGCAGCACAAATTGCATTACTACAGTGATTGTGGACGCGTTCAAGCTACGAGTATATTCATAATGCATCTGTGTTTACAATACACAAACAGCAAGCTGCTGCTGTGATGGTATCCGCGTCAGAGACGTAATTCAATTACCGCCCACAGCTCATAAATGGGTTAGTGGCCCGGCTTCCCCTTTAACACCAGTCGTACGTGGTACAGACACAAGAATTACTCACTGCCTTCAACGTATGGCGTTTTAATTCTCATCTTTAACGTCCATAGTACTTAAAACCAAATTAAACCTGAGACATTCGAGCTAACAATACATTACGAATAAACTATTTAATGAGATATATCCAATCACTCATATGTTACGATGTTTCAAGGTTATAACATTTTGGAGTTACGTATTTAAATGTCTTGTTTAAGAAAGTCAATTTGTATGAACTTGTATATCGATTATTTTGTCCCTAAAACGGAATTTTAATACAAATCAGTCTGCATGAAATTGTAGTTTAAGCACATAAAACATATCCATGAGAAAACTCACGTATGTGTGTATAGTGTGAATGAAGTCTCAATATGTAGTCATTTCACAGCTTACCTGAAATTAAATAAGATATTTTAATATATAGTGTAATAGTTCTTTTTATAGTGTAATAATTCAATACACAGCAATAATATAAGCTGCAAATATAATTAATACAACTATTTTTGGGCAGAACAATTAGATGAACATCTCATGTATTGCTTAAGTATAGTATTAAGAAAATTAACCATATCTTATGTAATTAAACAGTTTTAAATATATGTAAAATGTAACATATATAATAATGTGTACTTTGTTGGAATTACGTCAGAACTTCAATAAAGTTGTTGGCTTAAAGAGAATATTATACACACATATACAGAGGTTTCACCTGACGTACGTATTTGACAATAAGGAATATTTGTTATGAAATATTTCTGTTGTTCATTTGTTTTTTTTTAAATCTAACATTTATAATCATTACATTAGAGTTCCAATCTCTGTCACCAGGTTTAAGGTAAATCGCAATAATTTTTCTTATTGTAAACCGGCTCGCATTGTACACGACCTTCATCAGTCACAATGTCAAACGGTCCGTTGAATCGTACGTTTTCTCATGTAAATATAAACAGCATTGTGGTCTCTAATAAAAAGATGTCAATCAACATATCGATGCTCCCATAGGAATACATTTTTCGAATAGACAGACGATGGGCTTACCGTATTTGTATTTAGAGATATCCGCATTGGTAACAAAAGTCTTAGTACTATTTATGTGGTTAGTGTGCGCCTCAAGTTTAGTACATAAAGGCTCATAAAAGTTATTCAACATAGGTGTCAATGAACAAATGTATACCTATGATAAAAAATATATATATTTATGTTAAATGCGAAAGTATTGTCTACTTAATCTTTAAAATATATACTTATCAAATTAATAAAAACGGGTATGTCACAGGGAAAATTTTATTTACGAAAGTAAGAGGCAATTATGAAAGATAGATTAATTAGGTTAATTTTTTTTTCAACCTAGCAGCCAACCATCGGCTATGGCGCGCGGCGTTGCGCATGAGCGACATTTCTACGGCGCAATCGAACGTGATCCATTCTCGCTGGCCGACTCTCCCTTCACAAAGGAAATAATTTGTCTTGAATTAATATAAAATCACTTAAAGCAAGGTCGCCTGTTATTTGCAATGTGCTACTTAATACATTACTAACTCAAATTCTTAACCTTCAACTTAACGGATAATTCTTAAATATATATTATGATCCGTATGCTTATGTATAATTTAGCTAATTTGCTACGTAAAACATAAAAAAAACATCGCAGTTTCTTTTATAGTAGCAGCTTTATGAATCATATTTTTGACATTCACAAAAAGATAAGAGATAATGTATTGATGATAGCGGCTCAAAGAGTAGAAACGTAGATCAAAAAATGACTCATCACAAACCGATGGCCATTCTAGAATATGAAAATTTAAATTTCAAATGTGATTTCCTAACTGACCGATAATAAGATAGAATTCGGACAATGTCAAAGCTATTCTGGTGCCGACCGTCCAGAGTAGGAACCATTTATCACGAGGCGAGCCATTGTCTTAGTCTAGTATTCAGAACGGTACGTCGATGTGAAGCATTTAGCACTTTCTTTTTTGTCCTGTTGTCCAGACGATGCGGTTTATTGACGGGTATTAATTATATGTTAGTAAGTTCAAATAGAATATTATTTTTGGGTATGCTTTCTTTTATCATTTAACCACACGTAATTTTTGTAATAAAATATGTATTTTACAGTAGTAAAAAAAATATAGAAACATTTTTTTAATTGATTAAATTAAATAATAAATCAATGAATCTATACATAAAAATCGTGTTTCCGTGCTACAGTAATAGTCTGCATTTCTCACATTTTTCGAGTAAATCAAATCCCACAAGGTTTAATTGACTTATAAATGTCTATCTTATAAGAAAAACTAAATAAGAAAAATACATAAATTATCACAACTTTGGTAGTAATTATATTTTAAATATATACTTCGACAAAGATTATAATAAAAATATGTCCAAGATATCTTAATTATTATTATTATTAAATAAACCGAACCATTTTTCGGATATGATTATTTAATAGACGTATAAAATTAAGTTAACTGTACGCACTATCTAACATCTGTATATCTACCACGAACTGGCATCGGCAATCCAAACAACTCTTCATTCATAAATATTTGCACATGATAATATCAACACGGGTAAGTACATGAATAAAAATATATATGCAGTTTATCAGTATACGTACAAACATATCGTCCATAAAATAATGAATAATAATAATATTTAAATTGATAACATAGAATGAAAAAATTTACAATTGAGGTACTTAGTGCCCGATAGCGTCATGATAAAGTAAAAAAAAAGAAGAAATTCAGCACTTTAAACGTTAGTTTGATACTAATGGGCAAAGTGATTAAAGCAAGCTACACAAAACATCACTCAAAACACTCGGATATAAGAAGATGTAGCCGCGGTTGTTAGCTATAGTTTAAATATAAACCGAAACGAAATCACCCGCGGCGATATCTAGAACCGAGATAGAGAGATAGAAAGCGGCGGGACAACACTTACCGAGTTACGCGCTCGTATTTAATACAAATAAGGGACCGCTGTTAACCAGACGCTATCCACCTTAACCGGTTGATTTATTAGTGGAAAATGATTACGACCTTTATCTATGTTCAATTTAAGCGAACAATCGGCTTAACTAGATTTAAGCTTCCAGACTCTTAAGCGTCATCTGACGTGTTTTAAATTCGAAAGGATTTTGTGCATATCCGTCATAAATTTTTATTATTTGTAATAAATGTCAGGGAGCCAGTGTGGTCAAAAATCCGTCAATCTATAAGTTGTCTACATTGATTGCTATTTATAACAAAAATTATATAGTTAACCTAACCGCTGTTTCAACTACACTGACGAAATATAATATAAATTATAACAAAACCTGGGTCATGTGCTCGTCTTTTATTATTTCACCATGGTTATGGTTAGAGAGCAAAATGTTTTACAAAATATCCGCTTCAATGTCAAAGGTCGCAAGGACGGCCTCTCAATAGACGAGATTCGAGGCACGGGTATGAATTAACAAGTAATAAAAAAAAGTTACTACTACTTTAGCGATTAAAAATTAATTATTGTTGGAACTATAGAGGAAAATGTGCTGATGATCTTGTGATATAATTATATTAACGAAGAATAAAAATACGTTTTTAAATTATAGATTTTTTTTTGCCATTTTTATTAAGCTAACAGAGATTCATTTTTATAATGAAATGAAATATAATAAAAAGGCTTTTATATTTGATAAAATATTAATTTTTTAATGGATATTATTAACTTATCTCTCAGTTTACCTTTATAATTTTACCTTTTTTACCTTTATAATTTTATATATACTAAATTTTAGATCACATAATAATAAAATGTGAAACTTTATGCGGATTGATGACGATAATAATTGTCGAAGGTTTAAGAAAAAAGTACTGAACGGATTTTGATTAAATGTTGTATTTATCCATCAAAATAACGAGTAAATATATTTTGAATTATCCCATACACGTGTAGCTTCTGCGGAATCAAAGCAAGGCAATAGTATTTGTTCGAGTCAGGTCATAGCTTACAGATATCGCTGCCAAAAGGCAGGTTTGTTTGAGCAAACATGTAACCTTGAAACCCCTCCAAAGGCAACTCGGCCAAAGTCACAAGTAAAGGATAGTCAAGCACATAATGACCAGTAATTAAAATAAATTTACGTACCTATTAAACAAATCGCGTCAATTGGGATTTAAAAAGCCCATTGTTAATCAAAAAGAAGGAAAAAATCTGCTAAAATAATGAAATGAAATACATAAGTGCGACATAAAATCGTTATTTTGAATGATTAGTTAAACACACTAGAATGTTTCGTTAACTATGTTAACCGCTAGTAATTATGTTCTATAAACGTGGTTAGGTTTAGACAGCACGTTCAATAAAACTTCATATTACTCACACGTGCCGACTTCACGTGGGCTTGTCTCACGTTTTAAATGGCGACTAAACGGAACGTCGAAAGTTACGTTTGAAGACGATTAGTATTTAGTGTTGTATATCGATAACTTTTAACTCTATTACCTTATGACTATTTATTCCGTTGAAACGTTCGAAGAAAATATTTTGTACGTATTTTCATTTAATACACATATCCGGGAAGTTGTAAAATGAGTTGCACTTTTAGCGACAGGTGGCGACCATGTCGATATTACTTCCCGGGATTAAAGAACATTTGTATTGGAATTGGGAAGAGATGAAATAAATTATTAAATTGTATTAAAAATTGTGATGAGAAATGTGGTTATATATTAAAGGTAAATAAAATATGTAAGTACCATGAGTTTAAAAATCTTAGTACATTGTTTCAGATAAAAGCGTTATTGTCATGTAAATAAAGAAACACTTTAAAATTGACGAACATTGACG
>DVQP01003693.1:0-10493 GCA_018231745.1 Danaus eresimus
GAGTAAATATATACCGTTACTTATAATGAATAATTTAGTTTATATACACGTATAAACTATGTATTTATTACAGGGTTAGGTTGGTACAACATAAAATACAGCTTGGCATTAGCTCTATTTCTAATATCAGCAATCATAGAACCTATCGGATACTCCTTCATACTTCCAGCAGCAAAATGCGATTTACAAATGACAGATTCGCAAAGAGGAGTCATTGGTTCCATCCCGTATATTGGTAATAATACTAATTTTCCTTAATTTATTTTTAATTTATAGTATTCTGCTCAAAGCTGAGGTGCGTTAACAAAACTTTAAGAAGGCTTTTGTTCTAGGTGTGGTTGTGACGTCATTTGTTTGGGGTTACTTAACTGATACCAGAGGAAGAAAATATATGGTGATTTATAGTTCATTAGCAGCAGGTATATTCGGCATCGCAGCATCTTTCATGCCCGAGATCATTAGTTTTACCGTATTTAAATTTTTGTCTTCCTTGTGGTACGTAAAATTCAATTTTAACCTATGAATTTTTAACCATAAACTTTATCTTTGCGTATATTCAACAAAATCTTGATAACGTATAAGCCATTTTGGCTGTAATTTATTTTATGACCTAAATTATCTCTTTAATAAACAAGTAATAATCAAAATTATAACAATAAAAATATACTAAGTATGCGTCTTAAAAATTACGGATCTCGTTGATGTCTGAGTCTTAATGGAGGAAAGTGTTTAAATTCATGTAAATGAGACATGTTACAGGAAAAAACAGATTTGCATTTTTTGTCCTGTCTGCTGTAAATAAATTGTAAGAGTATAAAATTTAACTGCAATATTAACGGTTTTTATTTATATAAAAGGTATAACTAATTGTATATATATATGTGTGTGTGTATATATATATGATAGCAGGATTAATTTTAAAGATTTTGAAATTTTCCAAATATAAGACTATTTATTATTATCATTGATAATAGTTTTTATATTTTTGTTTTATGTCTTTTTCGATCTACTTTCTTTGAAGTGATTTCATTATTGTACATAATAACTTCTTTTCCAGTATAGCTTGCCCGGCTGCAGTGCCATATAGTTTCATAGGAGAAATTTTACCTAAGAGATACAGAGATATAACATTGTCTATTACAAACGCGATGCAAATTACCGGATCCGCTATTGTACCTTGTAAGTATCTGTAGAGATAAATGGAAACAAGGAAACTTGGATGATAAGGAAGTTTAGTGTAAACAATACGGTTATAACTCTTGATTGTCTGTAGAAACAATTAAATCAATAAATATGGACACCTTTCGCCTTAATGAAAGTAATTAATACCTGGACCCAAAACGGTTCCTGTCAAACATAATTGCACAAATATACAAACACAATTGTTCCTCACCTTTTAAAGATCTCTCGCGAAAGACCTTCTTGGAGCATAATTTATAAAACTTATTCGCAATTCCAGTATTGGCATGGGGAGTACTACCGCTTGATTTCCGAACGGACTTCGGCTCGTATTATTACCGTCCGTGGAGACTTCTGGCCGCTTTGTATTCGACATTTTTTATTATTAGTGCTATAATAATGAGTTTTGGTCCAGAGAGCCCCAAATACCTAGTGTCACAAGGAAAACACAATGAATCATTACAAATACTTCAAACGATATACGCGGGAAATAAAGGCAAGGACGCCAGTGACTATCCAGTAAGATTACTGAACAATTATAATATTCTAGTACTCAATAATAATAAAAATATCTAAAATTACGTACACATTTAAATCAAACTAAGTTTTATGAATAACCATTCCTTTTTTTATTATTTTATTTCGACATTTTGGGCCGTTTCGATAAATTTTCAGCAACGGCAGACGAGATGTAACTGTCGTATTCAAAGTTTAAGAAATAACACGTAGTTATCTGAAGTACTAAGTGTCATTTAAATGATTTACTAATTAATTTACCTTAGAGTTGACAATTTTATTATTATAGAAAAATATTAAATACGTAGAATGTTTTTCTTATATAATCGTCATTATGTATTCCTTTAGGTTAAAAGACTCAAATTGCCGAAACAGAAATCGGACTGCAGTCAATCTTTCCTGCTTTCCTTAAAGAATCAATCTCTGCCCTTATTGAAACCGCCATATTTAAAATGGATGTGTCTTAATGGCTTCTTGTTTTTTGGAATATTTGCAACGTAAGTTGATTAGGTTATCAGTAAACTGAGATTTTATTACATGTAGGTACCTATATAATTCTCAAGTATGACTTGCTTACCTATTTAGAGGAGATTTGTTTAATTTTAAGAGACTATAGATCAGTTTCAAAGTTAAATAAATAAAACCGTTTTTTAGCTTAAATGGACTTTACATGTGGCTGCCGGACGTTTTAAACCGAGTGTTCTCGGGAAACAGCGTTGGTTTGACGGCTTGCGGAGTTATAAGGCAACGATTAAATGAGGTAGGTAGGTAGGTACGTTGATTCAGACAACAACTACCCACATTGCAAACCTAATGTGATATTACAAACTAGATTGACTTGAATCCCAGTAAATTAATATAGTAGCTTATTATGCAGTGATAATGATTTGTTATTTTTCTTTTCCAGACGTCGGGTTCAGTAAATGATGGATGCGATGACTCGATTGATGAAATAACGTTTGTAATTAACATAATCGCAAACATATCTTGCGCTCTGATCGCCTTAGGTATCAGTAGTACAGTCAAATTCTTTGGCAAAAAAGTATTATTGATATCGGTCTATATAATTATTGGAGTATTTTGTATATTAATTAACTTTGTTACCGAAAATATGGTGTTCGCCGTACTGCTTTCGTCCGTACCAATAACTGGCTTGGCTATTGGACCTATAAACGCATACGCTGTGGAAATCTTTCCTACACATTTGAGGTACTAAAAATTTACAAAACTTGAATTAACTTGATTATGACAACATTTTAACATTAAGTGCATAATTATTAGATAAAATCATTACATTTTTAATAATCAACTGAACTATGATTGTACTTTTCTTGCTTGGTTAGCAGTTATTCTCAATTAATAAAAATACTTGTAATTTTAATAGAGGCATGGCAATAAGTCTATCAATGATGGTTGGACGGACTGGTTCTATAGTCGGCACTAACGTCGCTGGACTCCTCATTAACGCGGCATGTGAAGTCACTTTTTATTTGTTCGGAGGTCTTTTAGTATGTAAGTATGAATCTGTAATTATCTTAAGATATCCCTTAAAAACATCTTTTTAATATAAAAAATTATAATTCTACCATTAAAATTTTGTCACACTATATAAAATGAAAATTTACTGATACAGGTCTGGGGCGTTTAATAGGTATATATAGTTTAAAAAATAAGCGCTCTAGTTGGACTTGGATAGCATAATGCAATGTATACAAAGTGTGTGTTTTTTTTTCAGTGTGCGCTTTCCTATCCTTTCTGCTACCATCATCCAAATCAAAACCAAAGAGGTTGATGACCGCCCTTTGAAACTCAACGAAACACGATAATAAATATTAGTGTAAAGTTATCTAACGCATACCAAAGCTTATGACATATAATTCGATGGATATTATTTTTCATTCAATGTAAATAGATAAGATTAGGAGAAAAATATTTATGTATAATAATAAAATATGTTTACATAAGTTCTGATAATACAAGCACAATTTTATTATTGTTATCAGTACAATTTATTAACGTTTATAAAAACGCTCACCCATCAATTCATTGGAATTGGTCAAATCAAAATTAATAACGATATTTGTGGAAGGGCGTTTTGACAGCACTTTTTTTGCTTCATTTGACATCTGTTGGTAACCAGAAAACAGTCTAAGAAATGTATGGATGACATCGTCTCAATAGTCTGGCCATGATAAGATTAGATACATAATTTATTAATTAGTACTTACAACATTTTCATAATAAAGTGGACGAAAATTTTTCAAAAACCTCTGAAGGACATGTTTTGACTAACCTAATGAAAGGTTCCTTCTCAACCATCATAAATAAAATGTTGTGACAAAAAAAAATCTTTGCATTCACATTGAAACTCACAAAATATTTTTATTCTATTTTATATATGAAATGTAAAAACTTTGACTTAGTACCGTTTTTTTTACATCTTAGTTGTAAGGCTCGTGTTACACAAAAAAAACGAGACTCTAAGATAGTATATAATATACAATAAAATAGAAATGAAACTCAATAACAAATAACTTTTATTTTTAATCCATTACCAATTATATTTTTATAATAACAAAAATCCAAATACATTTTGTATATAAGCAGAGGTTTTGTATTGAAATCAACTGTCGCAGCATTTGTGAAGTGCTATCACAATGTTTAAGTTATTTATCACTATTGTTCCTGACTGTACAATATTTCTGTATAAACCCCTCTATACATTCGGTACCCATCCTCTCTTGGATCATCTTCAGCGATATAGAGAAGACCTCGTGGGATATATCTCTATCCCTGGCTAGAGTGGACTCTTCACAATAGAAGCAGTTGTTGAAATAGAGCCCTGTGACTCCTTCCAATTCGGAGGCTGTGGCTACATATACTGTTGTTGCCGCTGCCTGTTGCTAGAATATAATGTTATTTATATACATATAAGCATTAAGACTTGAATCATATGAGAGTTAAAAAAGCATAATCATATAATAGCTCTTGTATATTAATTTATGTGTTTTATTAACGTTTTATAAAGGAAATCAACAATGTGTACATGTGACGGAAGCCTTCTTACATATTTAATAAAGAAAAATAAAATTCAGTACAGTGTACATTTTTTGCATCTTTTGATTCAGTAAGACTTTTTAAAATCAAATCATGAATTATATATTGACATAAAATTATTAAGAAAAAAACTAGCAACAATTCAATATGTAAATAGTTTCATACGTCCATTTCTAGAAATTAGCATTGAAGTAAAGAGAAAAAACTTTCAGACCAAAACCCAACTAACCAATGATTTGGTAAAAGGTCGAACTATAAAAAATAAAACTTGGTAGAGCCACCAACTCTTTGGAAGATTTGTTGAGACCATGTTACCGGGATGTAAAGAATTCACAGCAATTCCCTTTTGTTTCCATTCTTCACTTAACATCTGTAAGATAAATTTTAATTAATTTATAATTTATTATCATCATTAATGTGTGTTATAACACAATATTACCTTGGCAGTTATAATATTATAAAGTTTTGAATTTCCATATGCTGTCATAGCGCTGTATGCTTCTTTGGGATGTGCTAGATTTTGTTTTACAAATACATTTTTAAGGCTCGCTGTTCTGAAAATAATAAAAGAAATATATGTATAAAAATATAAATTATAAACAGATCTGTTATAAGAAAAATGCCTCTACCTATGTGATTCAGATGATACAAAGATAACTCTGGAGCCTTTTCTTAGCAACGGTTCCAACAACATAGCAAAGTACATGTGTGAGAGATGATTCACTTGGAATGTACGATCTAACTGGTCTTCTGTCTCTTCATATGGTAAACCAAAGACGCCAGCATTTAATATGAGCATATCAATATGACTGGAACAACAATTCATAAAACTAAGTTACTTAAAACTATGTATTGTGAATACAATTACATAGTTTTAAGTTTGGTGAACATATGTGTGTCTTGAAAGATTCTTTATAATCATATTTATGGTTGGAAACTAAGTATAAATATGATCAAGAAACAATATATAAATATAAATATAATATGAACCTAATTAAAATACCAATAAAAAAAAATACTACATCCATACATTTTGTGTTAATAGGGCTGACAACATATAGCATTCTTTGATTAAAAAATAGTCTTAGATGAGATCATCTAAAAATATGTTTAGAAAATTACAAAAAACTTACTCAGAAAAAACTGTTTTAACAGCTAATGCACACTTCTTCACACTTTTCAATGAGCTTAAATCCAAATGAATTGATTTCAAATTTTCTTCTGAAACATTTGTTTCTTTAACAATACCTTCAATGGCTTTTTGAGTGGCATCTAAATTACGATTGGCAAATAAAATACTACAGCCATGTCTGGCTAGGGACTTGGCAGTTTCATAGCCTATACCAGCATTACATCCTGTTATAACAGCATATTTGCCAGATAAATCTACTCCATGTAGAACCTGCAATCAGAAATAAATTATATATATTAACAATAATATCAAAATAACAATACTATAAATATAAAAAAAATCATTGAATAACTAACAGTGCAAAAGTAAAAAATATCAATGTCATGGGAGCACTAAAAAACTAAGATAGAGTATTATAATTAATTTGTTAATATAATTAAACATTACCCCATTGTTTTTATTACACATTATTTTTATTCATCTTCAAATGTTCTCAAAATTAAAAGAAATAATATTCTCAAAGAATTAAATAATATACTGTAAGAACTTAAGTCATAAGTAATATTATATATTATTAAGAAAAATTCTACTCTCTTCATTATCCGGTAGCACAAAGTAACCGAAAGTTTTTAAAATAACATATAGTAATCTTATAAGTAATAATTACCTGAAATGCTGTGGTAGAACCATCAAAACGCTGCCTAAAGTCATTTACATGTTTTTTTTCTTCTTTTGAGAAGGCAAGTCGTGGGTCCACATATGTCTTGTTACCGGTGTCCTGATTAACATATAGTGTCTTACCATTTTCATCAACCGTCTTACTCCAACCGAATGGCAAATCTTTTGGGATTACTTTTTTACAACCTGTACGAGGATGTGTCCATTGTGTTTTTTTATTGCACGAACTGCAACCGTCCCAGTGAAACAATCAATTAGTTTTAAATCCAATTTTAAATATAAATCATATGATCTAATTATTCAAAGGCTGTTGTTTGCATACATATTTATAATCAAACGAAAATGTTTCACTTTATTTATAGCATATCTTTTATACTCACTTGACAAAATATACATTTCCATCCTCAGTAGACTTTTCCTCCCAACCTGGAGGTAGTTCATCCTCACTATCAGAATCTAAATTGTGCATTTTAATTATATAAAGTTGTTCGTCCAGCAAATTCAACTTATCCCTTGTTGTATACCAGTGATCTGTGTATGTAATTAACACATTCACTCAGTTGTTCAAAACATTTTAAAACTTTTAAAACTTGAATGACAATTTCAAATGACAATAACTAATAAAACAACAGTTTATTCATATTGTAGACTATAAAACCATTCAAAAAATTGAAATAGTAAAAAAATAAAGAGAATAATAAATATTAATTAAATTTAGGAATTGAATATTTAAAATTAATTTTTCAAACATACCACTATCTATGTATACTGTATATTGTATTTCAGGACTTCATTTTGTGACATGTGTATTACTGAATTAAATATTATAGGAAGAATATACAAATTGTTATTCATAAGATATAATTGCGATAAATATTTTTGGCACTTTTTCTCAATGGTGTAGACATGCCATGGCACCACCTCATACAACATTTTTTTTATTAGGTTGATGAGATCTGTTTTTCATGTTTTCACTTTATATATACACTTCGTTAATACTATTTTTTAAATTAATAAGATATAACCATATTCTCGTTCTTTAAAGATAATAAGTATGTCGTAACTTTTGGTATTATGTATACAAAATGAAAAAGAGATTTGTCACTATAACTTTAAAAAGTTAAATAGAAAATAGATATTCATTTCGAAAAAAATTAAAAGTTTAAAAGTTTATAAACCAGATATTCAAAATTATTTAACTGTTATTAATTTGTTAAAGCAATTTTGACAACTATAGATTATGAATGCAAAACATGTATCCGATTTTTGGTTGTGTGTCAAGGCTTAAAGTAAATTGACAAGTGTAGATGAATTTGTAAGAAATTAAAAAATATTACAAATATTAGTACCTTTATTGTCCAACAAAAATTTTAAAGCTTTCTCTCACTTATTTAACGCGTTTTTAAGAATGTCAAAGTTTTTACTAATGTCAGTGTTCTTGGCCTTATTCTAAATTTCGATCTTAAATAATGCTAGTTCGGACGCTCCCAACCGTCATTGAAAAATGGTTTCAATGCAATGTCTTTCTATTTAAGTAGTAAATATCTATTGCATTTACTTGAGAATAATTATGACATCAGGAAATTATGTTTGTGAGTGAATACAGTGTTCGGATGTTAGTGCGTCAAAATTAATCTTCTCACAATGGGTGACAAAATAAATAGCGAGTATTATGTACCAGGAGCAGCAGCGTTCAACTACAACAATGTGGTAAGTTACAATATTTAATTACCTTGACAAAAAAAAAATGTATGGTTCATACAACTGAATGTCTTTAATATATATTGCTCTATTTATTAATATAAATAACCACTTCCTGTGGGGTTTTAAAGAGAAATTTGATTTTGAACTTATAAATACAATACCAAGTAATTTAATATATATTCTTATGACCTTCCTTTCCATTACATTAACATAATATAAAGTAGGGTTATAAATGTTTTATCAACTTATAAAATATATAAAAACATAAAAAAAGAAAATATTATTTCATGTAGTACATATAACTTTAATGTTTGTTGATTAATTTGTTTTAAGTTGAAGATTAATAAATTATATTTATTTTGATATGTATATATCTTATTAATTAAAACAATAAACATTGGAAGTTATATTGCCAATCTGAATTATGATACTTTTAAAGTAATTAAAAATATGATTAAATATTAATATTAGTACTCTGATTATTCATCATAGATCACTCCCAATGGCCCTATATAGTACCATTACATATTATGTTGGTTGTTTCTACAAATAGATATTTTTATTGACCAAACCAGGTGTCAGGTTCAAAGTGTTTTGTTATACTTTTCATGCATTATCTTTATGACTTCAAAGGAACTATTCATCAGTTACCATGCATGTAAAATGGGATCCGCTTTATTTAATTGTTAAATTTACCATTTCCTAATATATTTTTTTAAATTTCTTGGATGGAGATAAATAAGCTGTAGTGTTTATGAAAGTCTTCTGGAATTTTTGATGTGTTTATTTTTGTTTTCTAATAATGTCTTGATAAATTAATTATATGGATGTATGTCAATAAATTTCGAGGTAACTCATGAACATATTGTGTTCTCTGTCTATCTAATATTTGTACATTTATTTCCTAAGAATTATAAATAATATATGAATTTTAACTGACATATTTTAATCTTAAGTTAGTGGCTTGTTGTTATAAATACTGTTTTCAAGTTATATGTCATTAACTTTCTTTTTACTTTCTATTAGTTTATGATATATAATTACACCTGTTAGTGCTTTGAGTTTATTCTAGTGTTTATTAACATAATTATTAACAAGTGATCATTTTCATGATTTACTTAACAGTAAATTATAGACAACACAATACTTTAAGATAGCAGTTAAATTTATAATTAATATTATACTAACAGTATGATAACTATTTTTATATATTTTTTTAAACCCCAGCACAAAAACAACAAGAGTGTTATAAGTTTGAAGTGTCTGTATGTTTTGTCTGTCTGAGGCAACATAGCTTCCAAATGAATGATTTGATTTTAATGTCGTTCTTATTGTTTGAAAGTTATATCTTTCGAGAGTGTTCTTAGTTATGTTTGGTGGAAATCGGTTGAGTTCTTCAAGACCAACAGGTCATTGTAGGATTGTTATTGTTAGGTGTGATAGTTAATGTAACATGTACAGTTTGCTTGCAAACATATGTGGGATTTGACATTTGAAACACTAATGTCCTTTGGAACCTCTGAGCTGGTCTGCTGTTAGGGTTCGAAGATAGGAGATGTAATCCTAGACTGCCTTTTAGTAAACCCATTGAGATTGGCTTTGTTTCATTTGTCTTGATTGGTTCTCTTCATGTATCTAATTGGGTCAGGGGTGTTATTAAATTTTTAAGTTATGTTAGTTATTATTATATTTGTTTACTTACTACATTACTTTAAAAAATTAATTTAAACTTTATCTATTCTTAAAAGTAGAGAAGAAAATTTCTGCTAGACTTACATATAAAGTGTGATTTTATATTAAGTATTTGTTAAAATGAAACTAATATTGTTCAGGTTATGCATATTTTGTTATTTTAAAAAACTACATACTTTCATCATTTCGGTTACTTTGCAGCAACCATGATCACGGGCAGATGAGATGTGAATATTACATTTGAGAGTCTTAGATCTCGTAATATTTCTTTGTTTGACTGCATTTAATCTTTTGTATTTCTTCTCCAATGTAGTTTCACAACCTACAGCTTTCTAATCTTTTTAGAAATAACCACTAGGTGATAAAATTGCTATTTTTTCTGCCTGATTTATTACCTGTTTTTTTTATTCTGTATATTAGTGATAAATAAATTGTTTAATAAAATAATAAACAGTTAGAATTTCTAAATAATTTTTATCAGGACACTAATTCATCTTTAAATTGACATTATATCGTTAGTTAGGGGCCCCTTAAA